>LPNX010488407.1:0-11913 GCA_001517045.1 Pseudotsuga menziesii | reverse complement strand
TGGAGCCTGCAGGATGAGGAGGGTTCCCATGTATCCTTTGAAGATAAGGCCAGCTGTGGGGTCAGACACTTTCAGCTTTTGTTCAAAGCTCCTCCGCAGGCTTCCATAGCAGAGGTAATTAGAACGGCTCTGATGTTCCCCCATTTTGTGGATGAGGGGGGCAACAGGGATCTTATGAAGGAAGTATCGGAAGAAGAGCTTAAGGAGGTGTTGGGCAGTTTCCAGAAAGATAAAAGCCCTGGACCTGATGGCTGGACGATCGAGTTTTTTCTGGAACTCTTTGAGATCCTGAGGAGGGACCTCTTGCAGGTTGTAGAAGACTCAAGGTCGGTTGGGTGGATTCCGGCTAGTTTCAACTCTACTTTCATTGCTCTCATTCCGAAGACTGATAATGCAACTTCCCTCAACGATTTCAGGCCTATTTCGCTTTGTAACTGCATTATAAGATAATCTCAAAGGTAATTGCTCAAAGATTGAAAGCTATTCTTTCAGCTCATGTCTCTGCTGAACAATTTGGTTTTCTGGAAGGTCTTCAGATCCACGAGGCAATTGGTGTAGCACAGGAAGGCCTTCATAGCTTAAAGACCAGAAGACTGAAGGGGGCTATTCTAAAAATTGACCTTTCTAAGGCCTATGACAGAGTTAGCTGGCTTTATATAAGGCTTCTTTTAACTCACCTGGGTTTTGGCATCAGTTTCATTCGCTAGATTATGTCATGTATAACTACGGTTTCTTTCTCTGTGCTGATTAATGGAGCGACCTCTCCTTTCTTTCATGCTGAAAGAGGATTAAGACAAGGGTGTCCTTTGTCTCCGCTCCTTTTTCTTCTGGTGGCTGAGGGTCTCAGCAGGGCTATTAGGGCAGCAAGAGAAGAAGGACGTTTCACAGGGATAAAAGTGGCATCAAATTGCAGTATTACTCATCTACTCTTTGTGGATGATGTGCTGATTTTCTGTTCTGGTGAAAGAGGAGAAACTCGTGTACTGAAGGAGATATTGGAACTTTTCTCCAAAGCTACAGGTATGGAAATAAATTTTAGCAAATCTACCTTGACTACTCATCTGTTAAGACCAGAAGAGGTGGCTGAAATAACTAGGAACTTTCCCATTAATACTGCTGGATTGGAGGCAGGGCTCAAATATCTTGGTTTCCCTCTAAAAGCAAACTTCTATAAGAAACAGGATTGGTTTTGGCTGGTTGGGAAGGTTGAGAAAAGGTTAATGGTTTGGAGCCACAAATGGCTGTCTCGAGCTAGAAGGTTAGTTCTGGTGAAAGCTGTATTGGAGGCAATCCCAGTATATTGGATGTCCCTCTCCTGGATTCCGAAAGGAATTCTTGAAAGGATAAGGAAGATCTGCTTCAGATTTCTTTGGAGTGGAAAAAAGGAAGAACAGACTACTCCCTGGGTGAATTGGAAAAGGATTGCAAAACCAAAAGGTCTCGGAGGTTGGGGTTTAAAGGACATCTTTTTATTCTCTAAAGCCTTGGCTGCTAAGGGAGGCTGGAGGTTGGTGAAAACTAGCAGCCTGTGGACCAGGGTGATAAAGAAGAAATACATCCCACATGAGAGCTTATTAGACTGGATCAGAAATCCCAGGAAATCACACTCTGGGGGATCAGTAATTTGGAAAGCGATTGTCAATTCCTTCTCCTTGATTGAGAACAATTTAGCATGGGATGTTGGGAATGGAGAAAATTTTCTGATCGGTAGGGATCCTTGGATGGGTAGTTCACAACAGCACTTACTCCCTCCCGATGTTATAGAGGAGCTTGGACATGTTGGGATTACTTCTCTTAATCAGCTAGCTATTCCAAGGCCTGACGAACCTTGGACTCAACTTTGGAGAAGGGCCAACTCTTTAGGGCTGGGAGAAAGGGGAACTGGATTGATGGAGGGTTTCATTAGGGAACTGATTCGAGCTCATATTGTACTCTCTAAACAAGAAGATACTTTGGTATGGGATGCAGATCCGGGGGGTGCTTATTCTCCAAAGGCAGGGTATTTATCTCTAAGTGTAGAAGTGGAAAATAGGGATGAAGTCTGGTGGTGGAAGCCATTGTGGAAGCTTAAATGCCCCGCAAAAAACAAACTGTTTATGTGGTGCGTGCTAAATAACAAAGTACCTACGTGGGAGGTGCTTCAGAAACGTTCCTTTCAAGGGCCGGGCTGGTGTGTCTTGTGTAAAAAAGAAATGGAAACCACTTACCATTTGTTCTTATCTTGCTGCTTCTCTAATGAAGTTTGGAAGGAAGTCTCTTCGGTGGTCGGGGTCAATTGTCAGTGGGAAGGGGACTCAATTGGGAGTGCTTGGGATTCCTGGTGGAGAAGGACTCCACAAAAGCAACTAAAAATGTTGCCTCTGTTGGTCATCTGGGGAATTTGGATTGCACGTAACAAGGCAATCTTCAAGGATCTACCAAGTACGCCGGCGATAACTGGGATGATGGCTGCGGGATTTTACAATTCTTTTCCTGTTTACATAAGAGCTGCCAGAGAACGAAGGCTGTTAGAAGTGAATATAGACAGATCTTCTCCGTGGGAATTCTTTGATGGGGCAGCACAGAACAATATGTGTGGTGGAGGCGCTGTTCTTCACTTATCTGAAAACCATTCTTATGTTTTGTCTATGGGACTCGGGGGGGGCACCAATAACTTTGCTGAGTTATTCAACCTTAAACTACTTCTGAAGTTCGCCTTAGAGAAAGGCTGTACTGTTCTAAATTTTATGGGAGACTCTATGAATGTAATAAACTGGATCAATCTTACCCAAGAGTGCAGGCACATGAGACTTGCACATGTTATTTTATCTATTCGACAGCTTCTTCAGCGTCTTAATACTTTCACTTGCAGGCATGTCTACAGGGAAAACAACAAGGAAGCGGACAAAGCTTCCAAGGAAGGGCTCCGGCTGGCAGAAGGTATCTGGTTGGTGAAAGAAATGGTAAATGGCAGACAGCAGGCCTTTTATCACAGGCCATTCATTGATCTTTTTTGAACCTCGGCTGAAGGAACAGAACGCGGCTGCTGTTATCCTCAGATTTTAGCTCTTGTTTCTTTACTTTAGATCTTTTTCTTGAAAACGATATGGATATATCGCTTGATATTATATATCTACATGATAGAACGTATCTAAATGTCTTATATTTCAGATGGCTCGGCTGTAGATTGTGAACCTGGCTGTGTAAAACAGAACCTCTTATTTATGATGTTTTGTAAACAGATTAATGTCTATGAACATATCCTCATGGAAATGCATCTGCGTATGCACTTGAAGAATTCCCCTATCTGGAGACTCTTCAGTCCCTCTCTTAGTACCAATTTTTGGTCAACAGAAAGTCACTTATTAGTGAACATTAAGAATGTAATTTTGATCTCGAAAGATGAATGAAATTACGCTTTTTTTCCTTGGAAAAAAAAAAAACAATTTTTAATTAATTAAATATTGAAATGATTTAATAAAGATATTCTTTTTAATTTATTAAGACCTCCAAGGTCTGCCCCATTAAAAACTCATGCATTAAAAAAAGGAAACGTTTAATTTAAAAAAAAAAAATATGACAAAAATAATCATTAAAACAAGGAAACGTTCTTTTTTTCATATAAACATAGCTATACTTTTACTTTGAATAATATATAAAGGTCTTGATCCCTCAACGCAATAGTTGTATTATTATCTTTCACCAGTTTTGGTTGTGGGAAATCTTGGTAAATTCTTCTTCGGGCTTAGCAGCGTCCACAGTAACTTCCGGCTTCGGGCTTACAGAGAGTAAATATCAGAAATGGCTTTTCATTCTCGTGTTCTTTCCAGCGGGTGACTCACAGACTTTGTGCACAGCGTTATTATTGTAAGACGTCAAGGATATACGACGACTCTTCCGGTGAGTTGCGACTATTCTGGTTTCAAAGAACGCGTTTCATCCATTGAAGAGAACCTTCGATTCTTGACTATACATGTGAGGGCATCCATTCGTGGTAGGGGGTCAGGGCATTCGTAGATGCAGATCACATTCAAAGGCATACAGTAGAGTCAAGAAGAAACCGCGGTTTGTCTGCACTCAATCAGGTAGTGTGATATAATGGCAATCATTTCAGCATACCGACGCCATCTACTGCATCTTCATTGATGCACCACATATCAATTACATACAGCAGATCACTTTTGACAGCTTTTAGGGAGGAGAGGGACACGTTTGGTCCCATCAATGTACCTGCAGACAACAGTCTATAAGAGTTTTTTTTGGAGCTAAAAGACAGCACAAACAGCATGAATAACACCTGAGTTTTTCTTCAGAAGAGAAGCAGAAAGCATCTGAATTTCTTCCACGGAATTTGTTTAACAGTCCATTTTTTTGAGAGCTCGAGTTTTCTCTTGATTGTTTGGTGTTCTTTGGTGGCTGAACCGAGACAAGACTGAGCTCTCAGCATACACAACAGATCCGAATTTTCAGTCATCACCCATGTTTCCACAGAGATTTTTTTGGGTTTATTTCAACATAGAACAATCCTGAACAGTCCGAGTTTGTTGGGTGGTTGTCTGCTGCATTCTTCACCAGCTAACAGTCCTGAGTACACGCACTAATTAAGGTCATCTCCAAGGTTGAGGTTTAAAGTCTGAGGTCACTACTGCCAGATCCGAGCCTTCTACAATCCGAGTTATGGTGCTTAAACAGTAAGCCTGCTCCAGTGATCTCTTTACAGTCTGTATGTAAGGTCCTTTTTGAAGTCTGCTACAGCATGCACAGTCCAAGTCTAAACAAGGTATGTATGTACAGTAAAGTGTCTATATGAGTGTACATTTATATGCACAGTGTAGTGTCAAGTGAGTGAGTAGTATGAATAGTGATAAACAACGATATAGATGTATGCAATAGTATGTGATATGCAGTGAACTCAGTGAAATATAAGTGAGTGTACAATAAGTGAACAAGTGTATGTGGTAAGCATGAATAGTATATTCATATATGAACAGTAGGGATGTTTACAGTAGTACATTTACGTACATGATGATGACACATGCCTTTAGGATGTGAATGATAGTGTACCATTGGGATATGTATATATGTACATTTGTCTGCAGTATATACAGGGATATGTGAACAATCTGATGCAATAAGGTCAGTGAAAAGTGCAGTATGTGTATAGTACAGCAGTGTGAGTGTGTACAAGTGTACAGATACACGCAGTATGATCAGTGATATTAGATGAAATTGTAAGTCATTTGATGATGATGTTGTTCAGTGCTAAAAGAGCTGAGATGCTTCAGTGATTGGGTTTGACAAGCAGTGTGTGGGAATGATTTATATACAGGGAAGATTTGGCAGTGATCAGAGTGCAGATGATATCAGCAGAGAGTACAGGGTTTGGTATTTAACTGGTCCACATGTTCGGCAATATTCTTCTTATCAGGGTGGCAGGATGGGGCAAGGAAAGGAGGTCGTAGCCTCCTTCTGGTGTGTTGCCCATCTATTTCGACTAGGTGGCAACTCCATGTACATGAGGATGTACATAATTGTACCTTAGAAAAATCTGAGGATTTTTCGCTTCTGCAGGGCTATTGCCCCTTTGTAAAACGAAATGTCCGCTCCCCTGCGTGGGAAAATTAATGTAATTTTATGTGCTAGTGTGGGTCATACGATACGGATGCCACACCATGGAACTGGTTGTTAGGGAAGTCCCCTCATCGAGTTTTTTTCCCTTTCCAATTGAGCTTGTTGTGTAAACGAGTTTAATCGGTTTGGTTTTCACTCAAAATCCTCCAAAATGGTGACGGGCGTTCTACCAGTCAATTCCATGAGGTGGCTAAGTCTTCAAAGTGTGATTCATGACCATGTTAGGCATCTGTATAGAGTCTTGCGGAGTTTCGTTGTGTTGATTTTTATTTTTGTCTAGTTAATTAATTTCACCCCTTGGTGATTAATTAACTCAGTCATTGATGTAATAATGTAATTGCTCAAGCATGGCATTTTGTAATAGGGGCTATGAATACAAAGTTAATTGCTATGAAACCCCCTAAGCCACTGCTTTGAGTCCCATGTCATTCTGATGAGTGGTTGAGAAGATAGACCATTTTTGTCTAAGCAAGGTCTATTTTTCCTAAGGAATTAATTAATTTCCCTAAGTCAAAATTCACATTTTTTTATTTTGAAGTAAAAAATCAGGAAATGCCATGGTAAGTTGGTTTGGGGGTTCCTAAGCCTAGGAAAACTTATTCCAAAGTTTTTCACCCCCCCATGGCCTAGATATTAATTTTTCAAGTAATTTTTTAATTTTTCCTAAGTCAAAATTGGAAAATTTAAAAAATTAAATTGAAAATTTTAATCTAAGGTGAATATTTATTTTAGCCTAAGTCTAAGGTTAAAAAATATTCTGGAGCAAAGGCTAAAGTTAAAACCTAAGTCTAAAGGAGCAATGTCCAAATCAAAACCCTCACTATAGTGGGGCACTAAAGATAGAAGAGGCATCATTTAAAAGATGAAGGCGTCCAAGCTAATGTAGAGGGGCGACCAAGTTTAAAGGTGGTCCAAATAAATGTTTGAGTGGTTTAAATCTCCACCAAAACCCTTGCTAAAAGTGGGACGCCATACAATATAGAGGAGGCGTCATATTTTAGAGGTCGACTATGTTTAGAGACGTCACCAAATATGGAGGGCGGCTATGATAAAAGAGGCGCTACATCCAAATTTGGGGGCGTTAAGGAGAAATGGGGGCGCACCATATTTAGAGGCGCTTAGCCACTATAATAGAGGGGGCGCATGCTAAATATAGAGGAGAGGGCGCTCCATTTTAAAGGTGTCTAGCTACCATTTGGAGGGCGCCAAGTTAAGAGGAGCGCCACCATAATTTGGAGGAGGCGCTAGTTTAAAGGGGGCGTCACCCATTTAAGAGGGGCGCTACCACATTTAAATGGGCGTCAGGGTTAAATAGAGGGGCGCTAAACTTGGTAAAGGGCGCCACATCAAGAGGTCAAAGCTACATTTGGAGGGGGCGCCTAGTTGGGCCCACGTTTTTACCCAAAAGCTCATCCAAGCCATTGATTGAGAGGAGGATCTTGGTCAAATACCTAAATCTAAGGGTGTATATTGGTTTGACGTGGATCAAGCATCCTAGCCATTGATCAAGAATTAATCTAAGGGTGTAGATTGATTGAGAGGAATAAAAAGTCAAAAACCTAGATCTAGTGGTAGAGATTTAACCTATATCTAGATCTAATCTCAACCATTGATCTTCAAGGGGTTGGGGTCTTCCTCAACTATATAATGAGGGTCTCACTCCCTCATTTCTCATGCTCTCTCATGCTATTGTTATGTTGCTGGAATATTTCTCCACTATTCTCTCAAGCTCTTGTGCTATTGTAATCTTCTTGCCCTAGTTGGGCCATTTAATCAAGTAAATCTTTGGAGGAAGTCTTGGTGTCTACATTCCATTTTTGTTTGTGAGGTAACCTATGGTTTATTTATTTGATTTGTACTTGTATTTACTTAGATAGCTCTCCACAAAGTATTTTGTGGAGAGACTTGTAGATAGAAGTATTTCTGTTTACATTTGTGAGTAGATTAGTAAAATTTTACAAAGTATTTTGTAGAATTTATTATTGTGCTCACCTCTTGGTTTACATTGTGCAGCTCTTATAAGTTTATTTGCAGGGAACTAAAGCAAAGGAGCCTTTTCCATTGGTTCAAAAACTCAGATTTTATTTTCGCACTTTTGGAAAAAAGGGTTTTAAAACTCAGTTTTTATCACTGTATAGTGATAAAAACCTTGGATTTAAAGCCCCAACTCTTAGTATATCAGTATAGGCTTTAAATTCTGCTATTTATATATTGTTTTCACTTTAAAAAACAGTCATTTCCAGCCTATATTTATCTACACTTTAAGCTTAATCTTGGTATTACTCGTCTGACATCAAGCAATTGAGATCAGAACGCGAAGTGCTCAAAGCTGTTATAAATATTTGTCTGTCATTCAATCTGCATAACAGTTTCTAGCCATTTATATTTCTGTTTTTCATTTTCGCACTTTCTGTTACAAGGGTTTTAAAACTCAGTTTTTATCACTGTATAGTGATGAAAACCTTGGTTTTAAGGCCCCAATCCTTAGTATATTAGTTAAAGGCTTTAAATCTACTGTTTTAGCATCATTTAGGTGGCTGGAAACTCAGTTTTCAGCCCTCTAAACTTCATATTTCTGTTATATGTTCACTCAGATTTTTTACTGTAATATAGTGATTTTTTGGTACTAACCTTGTCTAACATTTTTTTTGAGTTTTCTGTAATTTCCAGCAAGTAAAGCTTGCTGGTTTGTGACAGGTTTTTCACAGGTGAAGGGGAAGTGCTGCCGGAATAGGCCCAGAATACCTCAACCTTCAACTGGTTCCCAAAGGGGTTCAAACCCTCAACTCTCCTTCTTCTTTTTCTGTTAGTTGTAAACCCCAATGAGAAGTTCTCTTGGGGTATTCTAAAGTTTTGTAAAGCATTTGTAATCTGTAAATAGATTAGGAAGTAAAGTAGATCAATAGTTCTATTTCCTTTTACCCACCTATCTTTGTGACAGACTACCATCTCTATCACAAAGATTGAAGTGAGGTTAGTTCACTGTTTATTTCAGTTACATTTAGTTTACTGTTTTATTTAGTTTACTGTTTTATTCATTCACCCACCTATCTCTGTTACAGACCACCATCTCTGTAACAGAGATTGTTGTGAGGTTAGCTTAAGCAGATTTATTTTTCCTGTTACCCACCTATCTCTGTGACAGACCACCATCTCTGTCACAGAGATTGCTGTGCGGTTAGGCTTTACTTTTACAGTTTTCTTTCAAGTTCAGTAATCCTTAATTTTCTGTTAAAGGAAGTAACCATACAACCCATATATCCTGCGTATCCTCTATCCACTTGTCATCTCCCTTTAGGGACTTCAAGTTGGATATGAAAAGCAGGAGAAGTGGGGGCTTAGGTAATTAAAGCAACATTTTATTTTCCTACTACAATCTTCAACACATTTTATTTTCAGTCCAAAATCGAATACCAGCACCTCCCATAAGGGACATCGTTTGGTGATCTTGTTGATAACTTAAAATTTACATTGCATCTTAATCATCCATATTAAAATTAACCCTTAAAATTGACCAACAAAAACTTCAACATTTCCTGCTCCTCTACTCGGTTATCACCCTTCGGGGTACTCACGAGATACGACAAGGGATAGAGAAGTCCTAGTTTAATAGGCATCCACCTAGTAATTTTTCTGTTAATTAAAAACAGTGACCTTGGAGGCGACAAGGGGTAGTAGACCGAGGGGGGTCTCTAGGCGCTTTGACGTCCTCCTTGTTGAGCACCAGGCCATTGGGGTTTGACCTGTGAGCTACGGGTGGGCTTTGCTCCCACTTTGTTGAGCGCAACAGCACTCTATTTTTTACTGGAGAAGTACTAGATCGGGGTAGTCACACCACCGGTTCTAAAACATAATCAAAGATTCCAACTCTAATAAAATTTATTAAAATTTACCAAGAGACGTTGCAAAACGTCCTACAAACATTGGTCCATTTTTATCTTTGCCTTGCCGTTCAAGGTTTTACTACAAGCACTTTCACTCTTATTTTATTTGCAAGCTTTTCACTTTTCAATTACAAGTATTTACTTTCAGCTTTGCAATTGTTCATGTGGTGAATGCTTAACCTTCATTAGCTGCTTCAAGTAATTTAACTTAAAGTCTTTCCTTTTTAATTTACTATTGGTTTAATAATTTTCACCTAAAGCACTTTTCTGCTATCTTGTATATCTTGTTCATTTGTTTATATTGATAAATCATTTGTATATTGCTTAATATCTTGATTCATTATTTATTTGCTCATTCATTTTGTTGTACAACACCTAAGCTGTAGCTTAATTATAACTTAAATCTCAAATTCATTTGTAAGTTTATAAAGTTGTAATCCACCTTTAGACTCCATTTGTAATAAGCACTGGTCTTTATTTATCTCAAGGTCTGCTTGTCATTAAAGGAAATCTGTGCACTTGCATGCTGCTTGTCATTCCTTAGATATTATAAAGTCTTAGCCTTAATCTTAATAAAAGATCCCTTTAGTTAAGCTGTAATTAACTAATAAAACTGGAACTTAGTCTTTCCGAAGGGACTACCCCCCTTGGCTCTGTTGGGATCTTGCCTAAACGGAGGAGTTGTGGACTGTGGTGACAGTGGTCCCCAGCTCTCACTTGCCCCCAAGGACACACACAGCAGGTTGTGACTTTCCTGTGTCTTAAAGTGTGAATTAGGCGGCAACACGGTGGAAGCCGGAAAACTAGGGAGTGGCAGCTTCTTTCAGGTCGTAGCCTGTAAATCAAGGGGTCGTAGCCTCCTTCCAGTCGAAGCCGGAAAAATTGAAGTCTATATAATAAGGGAGTTGTTCCTTTTTATCCAGTTATTTCTGGACAACTATTATTAAAAAGGCTTCCGTGGTTTTACCCCCAGAACTTGGGTTTCCACGTTAAAAACTGTTGTGTACTGTGCATCTTGCTGTCTTTATACATATTGATGACGTGCTGTGATTGGTGATCAGCAACCTGCTTTTGATTAAAGTTTTAAATAGTACAAATACTGATTCACCCCCCTCTCAGTGTTTCGACAATTGGTATCAGAGCCGGTTCCTTCAGAATAGACTAACTGCTGGAAGATAATCATGGGGAAATTTTCTAAACAAAGCAAATCTAGAACACCCTTGTTTGATGGGAGCAACTATGCATTCTGGAGTATAAGAATGAGAGCCTTCATAGAAGCTCAATGAATCCAAATATGGCAGAGTATCGAGAATAGGTACAAAGTACCAAAGACCGTGCCAACTAATGCAGATGAGCTAACTCAATACCACAACAACTCAAGGGCCAGAAACCATCTTCTAAGTGCTATAGATGAATCTGTATTCAACAAAGTGATGAACTGTCCCTCTGCAAAGGAAATGTGGGACAAACTCCAAACCACATATGAAGGAGACCTCAAAGTCAAAGAAGCCAAACTTCAAACTTACAGGGGACAATTTGAACAGCTAAGAATGAATGAAGATGAAGACATAGCAGCCTATATTCTTTGGGTTGATCAGCTCGTGAATACCATCAGAGGATTAGGAGAAGAGGTTGAGGAGACTATAGTTGTTCGGAAAATTCTAAGAACTCTTCCCAAAAGGTTCAACCCCAAGATCTCTGCTTTAGAAGAAAGAACAGATCTAGATACTATGACAGTGGATCAGCTGCATGGAACTTTAGTAGTTTACGAAATGAGAATTGAAGATGAAGATACGTCAAGAAAGGAAGCAGCATTCAAGGTCTCCTCCAAACAAGCTGGGAAGAACAAATCAGTGAAAGACAAACCGACAAGTGATGAATCTGATGTTGAAGAAATAGCCAACTTTGTTCGGAAATTAAAGAGAGGCACTGGAAAATACAAAGGTAAGTTACCTCTTAAATGTTTTTCATGCGAAAAGATAGGTCATTTTGCTTCTAAATGTCCATATGCAAAGAACTCAGATGGTGAAGAGGATGATAATTTTAAACCCTACAAGAAGTACAATAATTACAAGAATAAGAACAGAAGAAAGTTTGCAAAGAAGAAAAGTCTCTACACAAAAAGAGACAATAAATCATCCAGTGGTGACTCCGATAGTGACAGTGATTCTAATGATGACAATGAACTAGACAAGGTACTCTTTATGGCAATAAGCTCGGATAAGGATCATAATAGTAAGGAAGAATCCGAAGATGAAGGAGAGGTAGATCTTGAGGCTGAACTTGTAAGCGCCTTGTTGCCCACCTATTTCGACTAGATGGCAACTCCATGTACATGAAGTGTACATAATTATACCTTGGAAAAATCTGAGGATTTTTCACTTCTGCAGGGCTATTGCCCCTTTGTAAAACGAAATGT
>LPNX010488404.1:658299-795350 GCA_001517045.1 Pseudotsuga menziesii | reverse complement strand
TCTGACAAACGTAGATCAGCCAGCTCCGGAACCAGGACGGACACCTCAAATCGATAAGATCTAATCTTTTGCTATTTGCATTTGAGGTTCTCATTTCAAAGTGATCTATAACATCAGCTTGATGACAAGCTTGGTGAAGTTAACAACTTCCAAGCATGGAAGTATTTGATCTCTCTAAAGAAAATGAATTGGACACCTACATGAGTAGAGAGGTTCCACTTTGAGAGGGAGATGAGTCTAAAAGCCTTACACCAGAAGAACTTGGTCACGGACAAGAAGATCATTGTTGATTCAATCATGGATCACATTGTACCACAAGTTTCATCCCTAAATACACCGAAGATGTTTGATTCTTTGACTAAGCTATTTTAAGGGAAGAACATAAATCGAAATATGACCTTAAGAAACTAGTTGAAGAATGTGAAGATATAGAATGTAGAGACCATACAGTCATCTCTCAAATCAAATAACAACTTGTAGTACTAGAAGAAGAAGTGAAGAATGCAGAAGTGGTGATAGCCACCTTGAATGGCCTCCGAGGATCATGGGATTCATTCATGTGAGGAATGTGTGCTAGAAGGAAGTGATTACTTTCAATAGACTCTGGGAAGAAGAAGAAGCTTGACTCATAATAAGGAGAAGAGAGGATGGGAGCAATTGAAGATCAAGCTCTCACCATCCAAAGAATATCCCTCAAGCGATGAGAAATATGAATAAATCAACTCTTGAAGAACCTCTTATCCATCTTAGCATTTGGATAAGAAACAATTATATTATGAATGTAGAAGACGATGAAGCTGAAGGCTCAAGAAGGAGTCTACCCATGAAACAAATAAAGATAAATATTCAATTGTCATTTCATGATATTGTTTTGTTATGCATTTTGCTTATATTTAGTTAATGTTTTATGCATGATAGAATGTTTGCATTAATGAAAGTATACTACTAATATGCATATCATGGGTAATTAGCTCATGGTTCTATACAACTCTCCATTGCTACTTATCTAGAATGAAACCTCTTTGCTGACATATTGGATTAGTGCACAATATCAATGTTCTCCTGGTGGAAATGGAAGGCATCTAGAAACGTTTCTGTGAGATATGGATGAATGTTGTATTGGCTAAAGTAGTTGCATGATCATATATTTATGCATAAGAATTTTCCAGTATGAATATTCCTTATGAAATGTTTCTAACCATACAAATTCATTTGACTTGTAGGAAAGATCGCATACATAATTGCTCACAAGAAAAGAAGGATGAGACTTGTTCTGAAGAAAAAGTGATGATAGTTCAAGATGAAAAATAATATGAAGAATACAGCAACATCATTGATGCAGAACCTTCCAAGAAGAAAGTGAAGACCAGTTCAAGGAGAATGATGTCTAGGATGTAGTATCGATACGTGAAGGAAAGTTCGTAGTTCCATAATGCAATAGATGGAAACATTGTGGGATACAATGTAAGATTTGTAGAACGAGGCTTCTCATGAAAATAAGGCATAGAATACGAAGAGACATTTGTATCCAGTGGGAGTTGAGACACATGACAGGTAGAATCATGTGTGCATGTTATAATTTCATCATTAAGCTAGAATTATATTAGGATCTTTACTAAGAGAATAACAAGCACAACCATTAAACACAAGAGACAGTGAACACAATGTTTATCCTCAGGGAAACCATAAATGGAGAAAACCCCGCAACTTCCTCATAGATAGAATCAACACCAAAATAGTAAAAGCCCCAAAACAGTAAGTGATCTCCTGACAGCAGTAATCTTCTTCTTATCTAGCCCCAGTGTCTTCTCCTTCCTCAACTATGCACTACACTTGAGTGTGGATGAGTTGTGTGATAAATAAAGACTCCAGTTCTCTATTTATACTAATCCCGACATGATTAAAACCCTACCAGGGCCGACCTCTACTAGGAGAGTCTAATAACCCTAGTGCCCCAGAACTGCGGGGACTTTAACACTTATACAATCTAAGGGTTACTCACTATGACTTGACATGACTTGTTTACATTACTGATTCTCCCTATTGGAACATCAGGGCATGACAACATGACTCAATTACATTATAGATACATCCTGAAATAAAAATTGGATTACAATACATAAGATACATAGATGAATACATTTCGAAGTTACAAATACATTAACACTCCCTCTTAACTAGGAAGGTATTCTTTCGACACAATTTTCAGCACTGGTCTTCTTCTTTGTATCAACTAGATCATCTCGTCATCTACATCTCAGGTCTTCCGAGTCCTCAATTCATCTTCATCTGCAAGTCATTAGATCTAGATCATGTCTCAATCTGGATCATCACTCGATCTAGATCATCACTGGCTATCATCATTGGATCTAGATCATCACTCGATCTGGATCATCACTACTGGATCATCATCACTGGATCTAGATCATCATCACTTGATCTGGATCATCACTAGGCATCATCACAGGTGCTATCTCTTGATTCTTCTCATCATAGGAACCTCTACAGAGCCAGTCCTTTTTCATACTGGATGTATCATCTCAGAGCTGGTCCTTTTTCATACCAGAAGAGGCAGCTACTTAGAGCTAGTCCTTTTTCATACTAGATGAGATTTCCCATAGCTATTCCTTTTTCATACTAGGTAGGGCATCATAGAGCTGGTCCTTTTTCATACCAGATGAGGCATCACAGAGCTAGTCCTTTTTCATACCAGATGTGGCAGCTACTCAGATCTAGTCCTTTTTCATACTAGATGAGCCTTCCCAGAGCTATTCCTTTTTCATACTAGTTAGGGCATCACATAACTGGTCCTTTTTCATACCAGATGAGGCATCACAGAGCTAGTCCTTTTTCATACCAGATGTGGCAGCTACTCAGAGCTAGTCCTTTTTCATACTAGATGAGGCATCACAGAGCTAGTCCTTTTTCATACCAGATGAGGCATCACAGAGCTAGTCCTTTTTCATACCAGATGTGGCAGCTACTCAGAGCTAGTCCTTTTTCATACTAGATGAGCCTTCCCAGAGCTAGTCCTTTTTAATACTAGGTAGGGCATCACAGAGCTAGTCCTTTTTCATACTAGATTAGGCATCACAGAGCTAGTCCTTTTTCATACCAGATGTGGTAGCTACTCAAAGCTAGTCCTTTTTCTTACTAGATGAGCCTCCACAGAGCAAGCCCTTTTTCATCTTAGATGTGCCATCTACACAGAGCTAGTCCTTTTTCATACTAGATGTGTCTTCACAGAGCCAACCCTTTTTCATGTTGGATTTGGCATTCAAATATACTTGACAATGGAAGGAATCAATCCTTTCACCATGTCACAGCTCTTACATCCAACCATGGAAGGAACCAATCCTCTCACCATGTCAGAATGGCACAACACTTACATCTAATCATGGAAGGAACCAATCCTCTCACCATGTCAGAATGGCATAGTACGGACACATTACTTCCTCTTGGGAGGAACCTCGATCTAGAGAACACCAAGCTTCTCCCTAAAGTACTCAAACTTCACCTTAGCCAATGGCTTAGTCAACACATCAGTTATATATTTGTCCATCGCAACATACTGGAGCTTCACTGCTCCTCTCTACATCATATCCCTGATATAGTGATACTTGATCTCAATATGCTTCAACTTGTCATGGAATACTAGATTCTCTAACAACTTTACACAGCTCTAATTTTCATAGTATATACAAGTAGCATCTAACTGGAGATCAAAAAAATCAAAAAGTAGCTTTCTCAGCCATACTGCCTCACAACTAGCTGAACATGCTGCAACATACTCTGCTTCGGCTGTACTCAGTGCCACACAAGATTGCTTCTTGCTAAACCATGAGATCACACCCGATCCCATACTGAAGCAACACCCTGAAGTGCTCTTCCTATCGATGGCACTTCCTGCCCAATAGGAATCAACATAACCCTCCAGGTTAATCCTTTGATCAGCCTTATACTTGAGCCCATAATCAACCGTACCCTTCAGGTACCTCATAATATGCTTTTCAATAGTCAAGTGAACATGTCTCGGATCTGTCAAGTATTGGCTCAAGGTGTTCACAGCAAAGCAAATATCTGGTCTCATGTTCATCAAGTACATCAAGGACCCAATCATCTGACGATACATCGTGACATCAACTATCTTTGATGAAGCATCACTCAATAGCTTCAGGTTTGATGTCATAGGTGTGGTCAATTCCTTGCAATCCATCATCCCAAATCTCTTCAGGATCTCTACTGCATACTTTTCTTGTCCAAGAAGGATTCCATCTGTAATATGCCACACCTCCATACCTAGAAAATAATGCATCATTCCCAAGTCTTTCATCTCGAACTCAACAGCAAGCTTTCTCTTCATATCAGCAATCAACCCATCCATACTTGTCACAAACAGATCATCTACATATAGTAGAAGTATCGCTGGGTTGCCACCTTCCACCTTGTAGTAAAGGTTGGAGTCTTCTTTACTCTTGGTAAAGCCCAAACTAGATAGAAAGCTATCAATTCTACCGTACCATGTCCTGGGTGCCTGTTTCAAACCGTACAGGGCTTTCTTCAGTCTACACACATGAGACTCCCTATCATGTGTCTCAAAACCGAGTGGCTGTTCTACATACACTTCCTCTTATACTACACCATTCAAGAAAGCAGTCTTGACATACATTTGGTGTATCTTCCATCTCACCACTGTAGCCAGAGCAAGTACTAATCTGATGGAAGTGTATCTAGATACAAGTGCAAAGGTTTCTTCATAGTCTATTCCTTCTTTCTGGGAGAAACCCCGAGCCACAAATCTTGCCTTATACTTTTCAATGCTACTGTCTGAAACATGCTTGATCTTGTAGATCCATTTGGAAGTTACTACTGACTTCCCTTCTGGTCTTGGGACAACATCCCAAACATCATTCTTCATGATCAATTGATACTCTTTGATCATTGCATCCTTCCATTCTTTCTGTTCTACCGCTTCTTCATACTCGGAAGGTTCTTTATCAATGAAGTCACATAGTAAAGCTACATAACTAGAACAGGATCTAGTCCTCTTTAATTCTCTAAGATTCTCTTCTAGAACCCCATACCTTTCTGCACCTTGGATAATCTCTCGTACCCAAGAAGGTTTCCTCTTGTGAGGATTCTTCTCTTATGGTGGATCTACAGGTCTTTGTGGTTCTTCAAATTCTCGATCTTCTTCTTTAGTTTCTTCGTTCATGATTGTATCATGAATTCTGGGAGCTTTTGTTTCTTCAGGTTCTTCAGCAAGTTTCTTTCTAGATTTGATGTAGGCTAAATCTTTGTCAAATGTTACATCCTTGCTTATGTCAATCTTTTTGAATCCTGGGAAGTGTATTATGTAAGCCATCGAGCTTTCAGAGTATTCCACAAATATACCCTTCTTTCCTGAAGGATCTAATTTTGTTCTCTTCTCTTTTGGAATGTGTATGTACACAGGACAACCGAATATTCTGAGATGGCTGACTTCTGGTTTCTTACTGAAGAATACTTCTTCAGGAGTCTTGTTCTTGAGTACTTTGTGTGGAGTACGGTTCTATACATACATTGTTGTTCTAGCTGCTTCTGCCCAAAGGTGCATAGGAATATCTTGATCATGAAGAATAGCTCTTGTAGCTTCCATGATGGTTCTATTCTTCCTCTCTGCAACCCCATTCTATTGTGTATTGTAAGGGGTGGACAACTCCCTCTTAATCCCTGAGTCCTTACATAGTTCCTTGAACTCATTTGAAGTGAATTCTCTGCCATTGTCTGATCGAAAAGTCTTGATCTTCTTTTGAGTCTGGTTCTTGATCAAGGATTTGAATTCCTTGAACTTTCTAAACATTGAATCTTTATTCTTCATGAAGTAAATCCATGTCTTCCTAGAAAATTCATCAATAAAAGAAACATAGTACACATACCCGTTTAGTGATATTGATGACATTGGTCGGCATACAACGGAGTGGATGATTTCCAAGATTCCTTTTGCTTTACTTTCACTACTTGGAAATGTCTTCTTTGTATTCATTCCTTTCACACATCCTTTAGAGACCCCTTCATGTTTTGTTTGTATTTCAGGAAGACCTTCAACAGCTTTTCTTGTAATGCACATGTGCAAGCCTTCTATGCCACATTTCATTTGGTTCTAATGTGTCATGAACCAAAGCTTGATCTGGTTGGCCCTTCAACTTGTATAGGCCTCCTTCTTGTTCTCCGATCACAATTGCATCATCAAAAGTCTTTCCTTTTGGCCACATAAGAACTTGGCCATCTACAAAGGCAACCCTCATTCCTTTTGCATCTAATGCAGATATGGAGAGGAGGTTCTTCTTTAGTCCCGGAACAAATAATACATTCTTCATCTTCAAATATTTTCCAGAGTCTAGTTTATAGAAGGATTCACCACTACCTTTTATTGGATACTGGTAGTCATCCCCAATTTTCACCTTGTGAGGTGACTCATGTTCAGATAGCTATACAAATGATTCTTTGAATCCCGTCATGTGCTTGGAAGCACGACTGTCTATAATCCAATCATTGCTTCCATGTGAAACAGTTCCCATGAGAGAGGATATTAGAACATATTCAGCCTCACTTGAAGAGTCGTCACTCTCTTGTCTGATTCTTTTTGTGGAAGGTTCATCATCCTCTGCACCCTGGGCATGATGTCTTCTCTTGTTTCCCTTCTTCCTTAGATTTCTTTTGTTAGAGAAAAATTTGGATATGTGACTTTTCTCATCACATGTGTAACATCTAATGGTATTTAGATCTTTTCTAGAGTGAAAGGTCTTACCTTTGGAGTGATAATTTCTCCTCCTGTTTTTCTTGGAGTGAACTGTGAGGGCTTGATCCTCACTACCCATATTCTCTTCTTGAGCTGCTATCCTAGCTTCTTCTTGAGAGAATTCTTCCCATACCCTACTGGACTTGTCTAACTTCTTTCTGGCACAGATTCCTTGAATGAAGGAGTCCCATGATCTAGGGAGACCATTCAAGGTGGTCATCACAATTTCTGCATTTTCCACTTCTTCATCTACTGCCTCTAGCTGCTCTTTGATCTAAGAAACCCTTGTAAAGTAAGACTAAATAGTCTCAGCATTCTGGATCTTAACATTCTTCAATTGGTTTCTCAAGGTCATCTTCCTATTTATGTTCTTCCCTTCAAACAATTTGGTTAGGGCATCAAACATAGCTTTAGGCGTCTTAAGGGAGGACACTTGTGGTATGAGATGATCCTTAATAGAATCAGTAATGATTCTCTTTTCCATAACCAACTTCTTCTTATGCAATACCATAGCCTCATCTCCCTCTAGAACTAGAATCTTCTCATTGATATAGGAGTCCAACTCATTCTCTTCCAGGACTAGGGAGATCCTATACTTCCAACCTCTGAAGTTATCATCTCCCTTAAGCTTTTCACCAAGCTTGGTATGATGAGACATCTTAAACTGAGAACCTCAAATGGAAATATAGAAGATTTATATCTTACCAGGTTCAAGATTTTGGATCTGAAACTTGAGCTGAAATCCTGCAGTGCTGGTTCAGTAGCAAATTAGGGTTTTACTTTTCCGGAGATCTGTTCACCCAAATGCCTTGAAATTTATCCCTAACTTTGAGTTTGGGGAGGAGATCAATCCAGACCTGCACTCACTAAAAAATTCATCTTCTGTGAAAAGCCCTAATTTCTGGCAGCAGTGTTGGATCCAAAACTGAAAAACCTCAGAACTGGATTCTGCTTCAACAAAAAGATGTGCCCTAAAAAGGAGAGTTATTCCACCTTACATTTTCTGAAAATATGTGGAGGAAGATCCACAAACTAGGAATCCCTAGTTCCCGCAGTTGCACAGTGTCTTCTTCTCAGGTTAGCTCTAATACCATGTTAGAATTTCATCATTAAGCTAGCATTATATTAGGATCTTTACTGGGAGAATAACAAGCACAGCCATTAAACACAAGAGACAATGAACACAATGTTTATCCTCGGCAAAACCATAAATGGAGAAAACCCCGCAACTTCCTCAGAGATAGAATCAGCACCAAAACAGTAAGTGATCTCCCAACAACAGTAATCTTCTTCTTATATATCCCCAGTGTCTTCTCCTTCCTCAACTATGCGCTACACTTGAGTGTGGATGAGTTGTGTGATAAATCGAGACTCCAGTTCTCTATTTATACTAATCCCGACATGACTAAAACCCTACCAGGACGACCTCTACTAGGAGAGTCTAATAACCCTAGTGCCCCGGAACTGCGGGGACTTTAACCCTTAGACAATCGGAGGGTTACTCACTATGACTTGACATGACTTGTTTACATTATTGATTCTCCCAATTGGAACATCAGGGCATGACAACATGACTCTATTACATTATAGATACATCCCGGAATAAACATCAGGTTACAATACATACGATACATAGATGAATACATTCCGAAGTTACAAATACATCAACAGTGCAAATGAAAGAAGGCCTTGTACGAGTTCAAAAGACACCCATGGGATAACACATACATGAGGAGCTTGATGAAGATCTTAACCTTTGCTACAAGGTCAAAGATGAAAGTATATACACTATATGGATACATAGAATATTAGTAGTAGAGGAAGCTACTTGTCACTCTAGTACATAATGTTTCAGTGCATAGAGTATGGAAGACAGAGGGAGTGACTCCTGAATGTCCTAAGGTTCTACATGGTATGATAGGATGGACAAATTACTGATGACTCTATGCTTTACTAAAAGTAAAGTGGATTCCAACCTTTTCTTCAAGGTTGAAGGCGGAATACCAGTGATGCTCCTGTTATGTGTCGATGCACTATTTTCTAGGCATGGAGGTGTGGCAGAATGCGGATGGAATCTTCCTCGGACAAGGGAAGTATGCAGTAGAGATCCTGAAGAGGTTTAGGATGATGGATTGCAAGGCCATGAACACACCTATGGCATCAAACATGAAGCTATTGAGTGATGCTTCATCAGAGATGGTTGATGCCACGATGTATCGTCAGATGATTGGGTCCTTGATGTACTTGATGATTACGAGACTAGATATTTTCTTTGGTACATGTTCACCTGATGGTTGCAAAGCATGCAAGGGTACAGTTGATTATGGGCTCAAGTATGAGGTGAATCAAAAGATTAACCTGGAAGGTTATATTGATTCATATTGGGCAGGCAGTGCACTTCAGGATGTTGCTTCAGTATGGGATCATGTGTGATATCTTGGTTTAGTAGGAAGCAATCCAGTGTGGCATTGAGTACAGTTGAAGTAGAGTATGTCACAGCTTGTTCATCTAGTTGTGAGGTAGTATGGCTGAGGAATCTACTATCTAATTTATTTGATCTCTAGATGGATTCTACTTGTATACATTGTGACAACCAGAGTTGCGTGAAGTTTTCAGAGAATCCAGTGTTCCATGACAAGTCAAAGCATATCGAGATCAAGTATCACTATATCATGGATATGGTGTAGAGAGGAGCATTGAAGCTCCTATATGTTGCAATGAAGGAATAGATAGCTGATGTGTTGAAAAATCCATTAGCTAGGGTGAAGTTTTAGTACTTTAGGGATAATCTTGGTGTTCTCCAAATCGAGGTTTCCTCCAAGGAGAAATGATGAGACCCAGAGCCATTCTGACATGGTGAGAGGATTGGTTCCTTCCATGGTTAGATGTAAGGGCTGAGACATTCTGTCATGGTGAGAGGATTGGTTACTTCCATGTTATATATGAGTGCTGAGCCATTCTGATGTGACTGTAAGATTGGTTCCTACATGGTCAGAAGTAAGTGCTGAATTCCATTCTTGGAATGGAGGTGCCTGGTAAGTTACCAGGAATACTCAGTCTAGGACTAAGGGTGTTTCTAATATGATTGTAAGATGTATTCTTACATGATCAGATGTGAGCACATGGCCATTCTGATGCGATTGAGGGATTGGTTCCCACTTGATCAGATATAAGGGTTGTTGCCATTCTTGGAATGGAGGCACCTGGTCAGTTACCAAGTATCTCATTTTGAGACTAGGGCCATTCTAATATGACTGTGGGATTGGTTCCTACTTGATCATATGTGAGTGCAAGCCCTTTCGAACATGCATGCTGGATTGGTTCCTCACATATGTCAGATGTAAGTGCAGAGCCCTTTCGAACATGCATGTTGGATTGGTTCCTCGCATGTGTTGGATGTAAGTGTAGATCCTTTTTGAACATGTATGTTGGATTGGTTCCTCGCATGTGTCAAATATAAGTGCTAAGCCTTTTTGAATATGTATGTTGGATTAGTTCCTCGTATGTGTCAAATGTGAGTGCTGGGATTTTCTGACAAGGTTGTGGGATTGGTTCACACATGGTCAGATGTGAGTGCTGGGCGTTCCTTTCTGATATGATTATAGGATTGGTTCCTACATGATCAGATATAAATGCTGGGTAGGCCATTCTGACCTAGGGTCAAATATAAGCATTAAATAATACCTACATGGAGGCTAGGCCTACAACTAGAATGAAAAAGGGCTGGCTCTGTAGAACTTCCTATGACGAGAAGAATCAAGAGATAGCACCTGTGATGATGATCCAACATAGATGTTCCAGACCAAAGATGATCCAGATCCAGTGATGGTGATCTAGTGATGATGACCCAGATCAAGTGATGATCTAGATCTAGATGAAGATGACTTGAAGATGAATATGATGAGAACTCAATGATGATCCAGATGATACATAGAAGAAGACTTGTGCTGATAAATTGTGTCAAGAGAATACCTTCCTAGTTAAGAGGGAGCGTTGATGTAATTATAACTTCACAATGTATTCATCTATATATCTTATATATTATACCCTGATGTTTATTCTGGGATGTGTCTGTAATGTATTTGAGTCATGTCATACCCCAATGTTTATTCTAGGAAGTTTATATAATGTAAACAAGTCATGTCAAGTCATTGTGGGTAACCCTCCTATTGGTCAAGGGTTAAAGTCCCCACAATTACGGGGCCTTGGGGTTATTAGACTATCCTAGAGAAGGAGACCCTAGGTGAGTCATTGTAAGTCGGGGCAATAGTCCCCACCATTGTGTTAAGGATAAATATCCTTGTTGGTCAGAGGAGGCAAAGTCCCCACAAGTTGTGGGGAACTAGGGTTATTAGAAACTCCTAGCGATGTCAACTCTAGTAAGTAATTGTTAAGTGAGGCCGACATGTTGGAGTGGGTTTCAAGTGAACGAAATAATATAAATAGAGAGTGATCCTCTCTATTTATCACACACACACACACACTCATTGGGGAGCATGAGTTAGAGAGGAGACACTGGGATCAAAGAGAGTGACTACTGCTATCGGGAGATCATATTTATGTTTTCGGGTTTTACTTTTGGTGTTGATTCTATCTCTGAGGAAGTTGCGGGGTTTTCTCCTTTATGGTTTCCCCTAGAAAAATTATTTGTGTCTCTTGTCTCTTGTGTTTTATTGCTGTGCATGTTATTCTCTGAGTTAAAAGATCCTAATATCATAATGCTAGCTTGAATGATAAAAATCTAACAATAAGTTACACCAAGGTCACTGGGAATGATGTATGAGCAAAAATGTGTTGTAGCATTTGATTACTGGAAATCATATTCAAGGATTAGCAAATCTCAATTCATGGAATCATTTCACACTTTTATCATCCTAAAGACATTCTTCAGCCTTCCAATTTGTGTTACAAAACTATCTTTAACTCATCAAATCCTTTTATTTTATAGCCCAACATCTCCACTACACACAGGTACCATATTACATAAAGTTCACCTCAAAAGTGTGTCATTGCATGTTGTTCTCACATGTTGCTGCTCATCAAACTCTATCCTAGGCTATATTTTGAATTTGTAGAAGTATGAATCATAGTATAAAATTAGAGAGTTATCTCTCATATCTTCAGCATGTAAAGTCATCTCTATTTTGTCTTCAATACTAATACTACCTTTTATTTTAGACATCACAATACCTAGCTTCAATATAAGTGGTTTTCTTCGGTTCCTTTTTATGAGCCTTGAACCTCCATATCAACATAGAGGACTAATCCACTGACTTATTTCTTCTATTCTTATGACTTCTTCTTCACAAATTTTGAGCATTTTTCATTCTCTTGCTTATCAATAGCACTCTCTTCTTTACTTTGAGAAATTAGAGCTATCTGACTTATTTCACTGGTTAAGGGGGGAGTGTTGGAATTATTAACCCTTGTCTTCATTGTGTGATATTTATAATCATACTAGTGGACTGAGGTTTGTTATTGTAATGGTCATTATGATGTAGAGTTTATCTCTACCTGAGTAGCTTTATTGTGTGCTTTTAGGAGGATGTTTGATCTTGGTTGGATGACAGCTTGTCTCCAACAAGATTGTTCTAAACTTAGGATGAGTGGTTAGAGGGTTGAGATCATTTTTCAAATTCTCTCTCATCTAATGAAATATTATTGTTGATTTCATTACTAAAATATCATTACATGTAGCCTCTAGGATTCTGGCCATATTTATAAATAAAGCTTGAAATAATATGTTGAGGTACATGTTTCTAAAATTTTCCCTATTGTGAATAATACATAAAGATGAGAATTTGTATTTTATGGAAAGTTTGTAAACTAAAAAAAAGGTTTTATTTTTCATTTTAATGTTTTGTGAGAGGTACCTTATTATATTTCTCTTATACAACTTATTCACCTTAATTGTAGGTTGTGTTAGAAAATGGGGACATCCTTCCTAGAAAGATGTTAATGTCAATGTGGATGCTATGCAACCATCCATTTAAGTTTTTTGAGAGAATTGATCAAGCCTTGTATTTCGAGTAGTGCTTCAAACAACTATTTTTATTGTAGCTATATTTTTAAATTGGGGGGGATGATTGGGCCCAACATATTTTGTGAAAATTGACTATACATTGAGTGTCATATGATAAATGAGCTTCACACTTTGATAAAATGTTCAACTGTAAATTGCAAATATTTATGAAATCATCTCTCCATTTTATCTCTAAGGAGGTTTGAACTTAGTAGTATACAAGTAGTTGTGATGAATAAAGTCGACAATTTAGCTTGGAAATTGGATTTTATTTACAAGGTGTTCTAGTGGAAGAGTACATGACAAATATAAAGTAAACACAACATCATATAGGTAATTTTATTAAGTCAAATTTGTCAAGCCATAAGCTTTTATTTTTCAATGAAAAATTCGCCAAAATTTACAAGATTTTTAATTCTATGAAAGATTCGCTAAATATTATACAAGGTTTTATAATTTTGTGAAAGATTCGTTATTATTTCACAAGATTTTGTAATTTTGTAAACAATTCACCAATATTTTACAAAATTTTATAATTACATGAAAGCTTCACCCATAATTTATAAGGCTTTAAAATTCCATGAAAGATTCACCAAAAAATTATATATACATATTATATTATTGATAAAGTAGCCTTCACACTTTCTCATGTATCACGAGGATTCACCCATTTATTATATATATATATATATATATATATATATATATATTTAGAGGGGGGTTCTTAAAATTTTCCCTTGTGTTACCAGAATCCTAGGTTTAAATGTCGAATTATTACATGAGGGAAATAAAGTAAGTAGTTGAAATAAAGTTTGAATTGATTCATGTTGGGCATGGAAAAGTGCACAAGGAAGAACTTGAAGTGCAAGAACAAGAGGAAAAGAAAGTGTGTGACGGGGAAAAGAAGGTAAAGGAAGAAGTGCAAGCGCAGAGTAGAGGAAGTTGCAACGAGGATCGTTTCGACAGGGAAAGGTAGATCTAAGTTGATGGAAGAGGCAGGTAGAAGAGCTAAGGATGAACATGTGCAATTCAATGAAGAATGCACAAGGATGAGACAATGGGAGACTACAGGACAATTTTGTGGCTTGTTATGAATTATACAAGCAGGCTGAAAGATGTTTCCACGGTTAGTAATGGATGTGGTTAATGTGATACATGACTTTTGCGGCTAGGTATGGGCCGTCATCAATGTAATGAAAGATATTTTGTAGCTAAATGAGTGTGTAATAAATGAGTTGTACTCAATTGACCCTAAATAGTCTTATAAACACTATAAATAGGAGGAACCCACTTTGTATAAGGGTTAGCTTCAAGAAATAGTTTCATGTTATCTTTTTAGTTAGATTCATTAAGAGTTCGTAAGAGTAGAAGTATTGTAAAAGATCAAAGAGGAGTCTGATAGCAGGAGGATGTTGAGCCACGGATCTGCAGCTGAGTGCACAGACTGTTTGTAGGAGTTGATCTATAGCTGAGTGTGCAGATAGTAGAGTAGAAGAGTCAATCTAGGCGGTGTGCAGATCAGTAGGAGTAGACAGAATAAACTAGAGAGCATGAGAGCAAGATGAGTTGAGATAAAAGACATATCTTAATAACAGTCTGTAAGTCTCATACTACAAGGTTCTACCTATATTTCTCATGCCAGATGAAGAGAACCTTGGTTGTTTTTCCTTGATGGTTTTCCATGTTATCTCCTACGAAGATGAATGTTGAATGGTAAACATGAATGGTTGAATGTTTAACTATCAATGTTGAATGTTTGATTATCTTCCATTAATTACAATTATTGTGTGAATGATTGTCGCAATATTGATGAATGTAGTAAATGAATGAATGATTAAAGCATTGTCGAGCACTATGTATTACTCCTATTAAAATATTTTTAAGTTATAATACTGTTGCATCATTGTTATTTACATTCAAGGAATCAAATGCATCGCATAGTTGCACCACTTGTTCTATTTTCAAGGATAAAGTAGTCTCGCATGCTGGTTGTGTCGCATTGTTGTGCTACTGTTGAGTAGTGAAAGAATCCATCCCTCCATCTCTATCGAGCACCTTGGCTGTGCGCTAAGGGACTATAATCCCTCACCAACTATGAAAACATGGTTCTGACAGTTACACACTAAGATATCTTGGTTGACACTGTGCCTGCCTCGTAGGTGTTGCCGACTGAGCTTGCTCCGTCAGGCCGATGTCTTTGGGTGTTTTGTTGGTTTTGTGTTGTTGTTGAACCTGGGTCACGTAAATAAGGAAAAGAGGCCAACAAATGGTTATGTTTCCAGAACCTAATCATTTGATTTGAGGGAAATGTTATGCCATCCAATAAACAAGGAAATCGAGGATTGGCTAGAGTATAAGATGTTGGCATTTGCATAAGAAGAAAGAGAAAGGTCACGGTTGAGCACAGAAAATTGGTTAGACCAATACATATACTCTGATATTCACGAGATATTATTTACAAAGTTTCCTATTATGTTGTACGAGTGGTTGCCAATATTGGAAACTCGGCAGACAAATTTCCAGAGAAGAGAGGTGGTCGAGTGGAGTGATCAGTTGGTTCATGAGATAACCAGTGTAAGTAACCCCCTCTCTAGAGCTATTGATTTTTGGGTCGATAGTATTTTTCAAGGGTATATTACAGAGTTTCCAGTAGATAATATAACCCCATATAATGAGGCTAAAAGAATTTTTTTCTAAGGGCCCCGAAGAAGGTATTTGTTATCTATCAATACATGGATAAAGATGCTCGTATATGAGAAGGGTATCTTGTAGTTGAGTAGTTGAGTCGCATATCCATAGGTGGGGATATGTCATAGAATACCTATAGAGACAATGGGAGATGGTGAGCTAAGATGTTCCCAGGAAGTATAGAACCTGAACTAGAAGTTTGATTCCTAAGGAGTGGAAGGAAATTCAGGTCAGGGAAGAGAAGAAATACGATAGGTAGTAGATGAACTCCTAGTCTGTTTGAAGCAAGTGAGTACAAATTTGAGTCGCGACTAGACAAAGGGTGTTGCGATGAAGAGGAGGACTATATATTGATTTATGAAGGAGCATAAGAATCCAAATAATCCACAGAAACACCAATATCAATACGCAACTACATCATGCCTGGAGTATTGCTAGAGGTAAGGTCTAGAGCCTCATCTCCTGAAAGAGTTGTTAATACTGATAGTGCTAGTACCATGACTAGTGTGCAAGAGGGTACACCTCCATTAAATTATTTATTATAAAACCTCAACACCAACTCAATGGCTAGGCCAGATATTAGATTACCCACATTTAATGGGAATGGAGAAGATGATCCGGAACAACATTGGTTCCTTTGTGAAGTCGTTTGGATGGTTTTCCTAGTTCATAGTGCAGACATAAAGAAAGCGTAGATGACTATGACTCTGCAGGGTCGCTTGTTTGACTGGTTCATGAATTTTTGTGTAGTACCAATAGGAACCCCACAAAAGACCCTCAAGGAGATCCGACTCTCAATGATTTGCGAGTTCAAAAAAACAAATAATGAGTCATAGTGCATCACTAAGATCAAGGAGATAAAGAAGGCACCAGTGAAATCCATATGGGATTTCAATCAACAGTTTAAAACTTTGATGGCCAAAGTTAGTTTTTAGATGTTGGATGTGTAGCATAAGGAGGGGTTTATTGTTGTGTTATTACCACACATCCGAGGGACATTGATGCAATAGAAGTTTGTGTCACAAACATAAGTGCTAGAAATAGCGGTGAAGCTAGAATCCTTGCCAATTGGAGATGGTAGCATAGGAATGATGCAGATTCAATCGCAATTGGCTAATCTGACCATCCAGCTTCAAGACATTAAGAAAGGTAAAGAAGCATGTGAGGACTTATGGTGCACAATATTTCTAATGGATGGACACACGAAGGATAATTGTTCATCCTACATGAACTACATCTCACCGGGTGCGCCAAACCCATTGAGTGCCCATGGACTACCCTGGTGCTGCATATGCCAGAATAGAGGGCATCGTGATGAAGAGTTCGTATACTTGAAAAATATTGTAAGTAACCCAGCAATCCTTTTCTGTAAATTTTGTAAGTCAGTAAGGCATGAAGAGAAGGATTGCAAAGCATACAAACTCTTGAAGGAAAAGTTAGTAGACACCTACTTGATAAAGAATGATGGGCAGGTTTAGGATGAATAGGAGCAAGCACACTACCATCCTGTGCCTATCCCACACAATCAGTATCAGAACCAGTATTAGCCTTAGTACACACCACAAAACCAATATCAACCGCAATACCAACAGAATTAGTACCCACCACAACAACCACACCCTCAGGGAAGGGGGGGTGGAAACTTCAGAGGTAGAGGAGGAGGAGGAGGATTTGGTAGAGTCATAGGTCAAGTTACATGCTATAACTGTGGACAGCTAGGAAATTATGATAGATATTTCGAAGATCCTACAAAGACATGTTCATATTGCAAAGCGCATGACCATAATATGGAGCAATGTCCTCAGTTATTTACGAAGTGGGAACCTTGGACCGTCGCAAGTTCTAACCCTGTGCAGAATCTAAATCTAAATCCAAATCCCAACTTAAATTTTTAGATGATTGTTTCCAAGCCAAGAGATCCGAGTGTTTCTTTTGTAACAGGAGGAGGTGCTTCCACTGGAACTGAGAAGGATATACCACAAGAACAACCACAACCGCAGCCATAGGTGTGACCTGCAGCGTAGAAGATAGTTCCATTTCATGTTCAAAAGTAGAAGCAAGTATTTTTGGATGTGTAAATGGATTTTGTGGATCAAGAAGAACCATCAACATCAACTAAAGTTAGGGAGATGTCTGAATGCTTCCAATAGCTATTCTAGAAGCAGCTCCTGAAAAAGGTTAGTAAGTTCAAGTCGTTTCTTTCAAGTTTCTTAGATCTAATTCAAGATAAGGATATTATCATAGAACTACAAGCACTGATATAAGAAGTCCCAGAAAATTCACAACCAGGAAGGAAGGTTAGCCATGTCAAGAAGAAATTCAAAACTAAGCGCGAGTTAAGAAAGGCTGCGCAAATAGGGGATTATGACATGGATTAGATCATTCTAGATCTGGGGTTAGACGTCAACATTTTGACGCGACAGAACTAGGAGAGAATGGGAAATCCATGCTTGGACTGGTATCATGTCCAATTGTGAATTGCAAATTAGGTGAAGGTCCTACCAATTGGTAGGTTGAGTCAAGTCCATGTTGACATCGAGGGGATGCGCACATTTATAGACTTTGAATTCATTAACACTGTCGATGACACAAACCCATATATCGTGCTTCTAGAGATTGATTGGATTGAGAAATTCGAACCACAAGATAATATATGAGCATTAGTGAAGCTCACAAATCAAATTTGGTGCAATAATTAGCAAAAACCATCAAATGAGAAGTAAAATTACATACACAATGTGAACAAAAAAAAGATAATTTCAGACCGTCTAACCATAAAACTTGTTATTATCAGTTACATAATACATTATAAGAGTTTCGTAAAGCTTTGGGAGCCAATTGTGAGCATACAATTCAAAATTGCCAAAATGGCATCAAACCCTTGTACGTGGGCCAATCATGTCCCAAATCACCCCAAACAACCACAAATTGCTGAGTTGTCATAGCTGATGTGTTGTGGTCCAATGATTACACCTTGGACAGTGTGGGAATGGAAATATGGGTGGTTTAGAGTCTCAATGCATCATTTGATGCACAAAATTAGGCCAAAAATGGGAAAAATCCCACTCTAGTGCTCCAAATCAACTTGGCTGACCACATCCAATGTATGGGAGCGCACCAGAAATGATGAGGGTGCACATGTGGATGGTTGACTGAGTTGGAGTTCTCATGTGGGTGTGAAATCCCAAATTTGACATGGCATTAGTCCACCTAAAAATTGTTATTATCAGGTATATAATACATCATAAGATTTTCATAAAGCTTTGGAAGCCAATTGTGAGCATACAAGTCAAAATTGCCAAAATGACATCAAACCCCCGTAGGTGGGCCAATCATGTCCCAAATCACCCCAAACAACCACGAATTGTTGAGTTTTCATAGTTGATGTGTTGTGGGAAAATGATTACACCTTGGATAGTGTGGGAATGGAAATATGGGTGGTTTAGAGTCTCAATGCATCATTTAATGCACAAAATTAGGCCAAAATGGGAAAAATCCCACTCTAGCGCTCCAAATCAACTTGGCTGACCACATCCAATGTATGGGAGCACACCAGAAATGATGAGGGTGCACATGTGGCTGGCTGACTGAGTTGGAGTTCTCATGTGGGTGTGAAATCCCCAATTTTACATGGCATTAGTCCACCTGAGCACCCCTAGTCCACCTCATAGTGTATTTAAGCTTAAAAAGCAATAAAATTGACTAATTAGTGTAACTAAGGTACTAATGATGGATTACTATTCTAACACCATCCATTGATACAACAACTAAGTACTGCTCAAAAATTATAGAGGCCTTGGCAACAATGTCTCAAGTCACCTCAAATACGTAATTCAGAAATTACAATTTTATTTGTCCATGTGAACCAAGGAAAATAAGGAAAACCTCATGGGATAAAACCTTCCCTGAAGAATGGACATGGGGCTGGAACTGAAACAATTAACAGTAAATTACCATTGTTCACTCACCCCAATAAAAGGTCTTAGGTAGGTGAAGGTCTTCTCGGTGAAAGCCTTGGTAAAAATATCAGCAGTTTGCTCGGTGGATGGGCAATACTACAGTGAGATCACCCTGTCATGCACTAAGCCCCGAATGTAATGCATGTGTATATATATGTCCTCTATACTGGATCAGTGTATATATTGATGGCATTCTGATTTTCCACCCAAATTTTGGTTGGAGAATCAATTGTGCCACCAAACTCCCGAAGAATTCCCTGCAACCAAACACATTGTGTAGCAGATTTGACTGTTGCACTGTACTCGGCCTCTACTGATGAAAGTGAAATGGTGTGATTTTTCTTACTTGAATAGAAAATTGGACCTTCAAAAAACATGAAGACAAAACCTGAAGTTGAATTCCTAACAGTTGGATCACTAGCCCAATTTGAATCAGAAAATCCATCTAGTTGAAGTGACGAACTAGTTGTGTAGTGCACCTCGAAATTCTTGGTACCCTAGACATACTGGAGAATTATTTTCACTGCCCTAAAATGGAGCTCATTTGGCTGGTGCATATGTCTTGCTACATAACTTACATCATAATACAAATCAGGTCTTGTGTGAGTGAGGTAGAGCAAACTTCCCACTAGTTTCTTGTAGAGTGTAATATCCACGAAAGGAGATTTGCCAAATTCATGCATTTTGGTGCTAGAAAGAAAGGGAGACTTGGCTGCCTTAAACTCAGCCATGTTAAATTTATTTATCATGTCTGAAGCCTACTTTGGTTGACTCATATTGATTCCCCTTTTATTTTGCTCAATTTCCAAGCCCAAAAATTGCCTTAGCAATCCTAGGTCTATCATGGCAAATACACTATGCAAAGATGACTTGATTTGACAAATTAAATTGGTGCAGCTACCTGTAATAAGAATATCATAAACATAAAGAATAATTACCTACAAAATACCATCATGTTTCTGCAAATACACATTAGGTTCTGATTTTCATCTAGTGAAGCCAATTGAAAGCAACAAAGCATCCATTTTTGCATACCAAGCCCTGGGGGCTTGCTTGAGTCCATACAATGAATTCTTAAACCTACATACCAATGAAGGATCCTATTGGAAACATTTAGGATTCTGCATATATATTTCTTCATGTAGCTCACCATGCAAGAATGCACTCTTAACATCCATGTGGTGAACTTCCCAATTTTTACTAGCTGCCAGTGCTAGAACTAGTCTAATTGAGTCGATCTTTGCAATCGGTGCAAAGGTCTCTGTGTAATAAACACCATGGACCTGAGAATATCCCTTACCAACTAATATTTCCTTATGTTTCATATCATATCCATCAGCAGCAATTTTGGTCTGGAAAACTCATTTGCATTGAACAACATTCCTCTTGGGAGGAAGGGGAGCCAATTCCCATGTATTGTTCTCTTGGAGTGACTGAAATTCATCTTCCATTGCTGATTTGCATCTAGGGTAATTAAAAGATTTATTATATGTCTGATTATCATACCCAACCAGCATATAAAATTGCTCATCGAGAGCACTATCACTTGCAAAGGAAGCTTTACTAGTTTGTGATCTAGTCTTCCTAGGATCATGGGGATTGCCTGCCAATTCCCCAGCTGCTTGTACAATTTTTTCATCCCACTTGGGCCTAGATGGTGAGTCATATATAGAAATATAATATTCAGCAACATTTGTATCAGAAATATCAGAAAAAATAGAGCATCTATCATCACTTACATCTTCGAATGGTTGAGGAGAGGAGCATTCCCCCAGTGCAAGCTCGAAGTCTGGAATTGGCTCTTCTTCAAATTTCATACTTCTTTCAAAAAATGTCTTGCAAGTTGAAGTGTCAAAGATATCATATAATTTGGTTTCCTTACCATATAAAACCATTATGCACTCATTTCTTTTTGGTTGCAAGGCTTTCCTCTTCTCAAAGGGAATTCTAGTCCATGCTCTAGTCCTGAAAATTCTGAAATTTGAGACGTTTGGATTTTAACCAAACCATGCCTCATAGGGTGTCATTCCTTTTACTGATTTATGAAAGGATTTGTTTTGTATGTGATCATCACAAATAATGGCTTCATCCCATATATTGGGACTTATATCCCTTACTTCTATCATGCAAGTGGCCATCTCCTTAAGTCGCCTATTCTTCCTCAGCCACACCATTCTGCTGTGGTGTGTAGGGAGTTGAGTGTTACATTTGGATGCCACTCTCCTCACAAAGTTTCTGTAGGTTTTTATTAACATAATCCTTTTCATTATCAGTCCTAAGGACCTTAATACTTTTTCCACTCTGATTTTTTACAAGTGCTTTCCAAATCTTGAGTTGCTCAAACACCTTAGACTTCAATTCCAGAAAATACACCCAACAAAATCGAGAGTAGTCATTTATGAATGTAAGCACATACATAGATCCACCATATGAAGGAGTGGGTAATGGACCAATAAAATATAAATGCACCAACCCAAGTGTTTGTGTTTCTTTCCTTTCCTTCTCCTTCTCATAGCTTTGCTTAGGATTCTTCCCAACTACACACCCTATACATGCTCCAGTTGATGACTTGAATTGTGGAAGTCCTTCCACCATCTCATCTCTATGAAGTGCCTGAAGGTACCTATAATCCATGTGACCAAACCTCTCATGCCATAGTTTGGAAACTTGATTGGCATGTGATTGAAGTGCTTGATCACTGGAAGTGGGGAGGAATTTTGAAAACTTGTACATCCTCTCATTGTGATCAGCATACCCAACTACAATAACTTGGTCTGTTGAGATTTCAGAAATATCTACCATGTCAGGAGTAAATATCACTCTCTTTGGCTCTCCCATATGGGTCATCTGATAGACTGGCAACAATTTTGCTGCAAGTTCTAGTACATACAATACTTCACTGAAGAATCCATGCTCTAAATCAATCCTCCCAATCCCTTTGGTTTGGAGTTTTGAATCATCCCCCATTTGAACTGTTGGACCAGCATTCAAGCTCATGGAGGAGAAGAGCTCTTTCTTAGCTACCATATTCCTAGAAGCCCCCAAATCAAATACAAAAGAGGAAGAGTTAGAATTACCTGCCACCAAAGCATGACATTTCTCCTTGCTCTCACTTGAACTGGAGTTGCCATCCTTCTTCCTTGCGCTGTCAAGGACTGGAATGTTGTTCCTCACCAACAGCTGCGCCATGGTGTCAATGGTATTCATGCATGAACTCTCTGGATGCCATCCCTTGTGGAAATAGGTGAATTTGGCCTTCTATTTTCCCTTCTTGTCCTTCTCCTTGGAAGGATTCGAACTTGCATCACTAGATTTGGGTTTTTCTAGGTTTTTCTTCTTCTTTGGCAACTTCAAATTCTTGGGCTTGGGATTTCCATTTGAGGAATTCAAAACTCGCACTGCTAGAGCTTCATCCTTGGTCTTGATGGAGCCCATTTGGACCAAATTATCTTTCTCTTGAGTGAGTGACTCCATGAAATTTTCCATACTGGGCATTTTCCAGTTTCGAAGGGTAAGTTTGTTGGAGTGAAATGTACTCACAAAAACTGAGAACTTTGGCCCCAACTTTGAAAGTATAGACAATATCAATTGGTCTTCTTTATTTTCAATGCCACACTGCTTCAACTGCACCACAAGTGACTTAAACTTTGTGAAGAAATCCTGGATGTGTCATAGTGCACTGGGCTCAAGCTGATAAGCTCATTCTCAATCTAGTGACCACGTAGCTCATCAGTTTTCCCAAATAGAGTCTCTATTTTTACCCAAACTTCATTGGGTGTTTTCAAACTGTCAATGTGGAACAATAGCTTTCTCGATATGCTCAAACACAACAACCCAAATGCCTCATCCAATTTGTTGAAGTACTTGGCTTTCTCAATAGCAGATTTTGGTTCCACCTCAGTGCCCATGGTAACTCTGTAAAGCCCCTTGCCTCTCAGCTGAATCACCATCTCTGCCTTCCAATCAAAGAAATTGAAGGATGTTATCATTTTGTGGGTAGCATCCATTTTTGTCTACACTGATGATGAAGAAATTTGTCAGATGTTCTATAAAATACAATTCAATTTTATCTGGAACTCCACTAAAAATGCTGCTCAAATCACCCTAAATTAATCTCCAACTCAAAAATATCCCACAGGATATGATACCATGTGATAAATTAGAACCACAGGATAATCTAGGAGCATTAGTGAAGCTCACAAATCAAAATTGGTGCAAGAATTAGCAAAAACCATCAAATGAGAAGTAAAATTACATACACAATGTGAATAGAAACAAGATAATTTTGGACTGTATAACCATAAAACTTGTTATTATTAGGTATATAATACATCATAAGAGTTTTGTGAGCCTTTGGAAGCCAATTGTGAGCATACAAGCCAAAATTTCCAAAATGGCATCAAACCCCCCAAGGTGGGCCAATCATGTCCCAAATCACCCCAAATAGACATGAATTGCTGATTTGTCATAGATGATGTGTTGTGGGCCAATGATTACACCTTGGACAGCATGGGTGTCAAAATATGGGTTGTTTAGAGTCTTAATGCAACATTTAATGCACAAAATTAGGCAAAAAATGGGCAACACTCTAGCGCTCCAAGTCAACTTGGCTGACCAAATCCAATGTATGGGAGTGCACCAAAAATGATGAGGGTGCACATATGTCTGGTTAAATGAGATGGAGTGCTCATGTGGGTGTGAAATCCCCAATTTGACGTGGCATTAGTCCACCTAAGCACCCCTAGTCCACCTCATAGTGTATTAAAGCTTAAAAAGCCATAAAATTGACTAATCAGTGTAACTAAGGTACTACTAATGGATTAATTTTCTAAAAATTGGGCCATAGATAATCAAACTATTATAAATTTTAAGAAAATGATTCTATCATTCGAGGATGATGAGATGAAGGTAGTGTCGCCCATTTATCCATTAGAGGGATAAAGATATGTCGAGCCTGTCTATAATGAGGGACAGGGTGATTATCTCATCCAGATCTACAATGTCACTACCTTACAATAATATTACATCAACCCGATAGTGGATGGAAGCCTGAGATGGAAGAGTACTAGTTCCTGCACATTCGACTCAAGAGAGGTGTTAGAGAACTGGAAAAACAGATTGCATGAAGTCTCTATGAGGAGATGCACCAGAGTTACTCGATCAGTGTGATGGGTGGAGAATCAGTTGAGGGAGTTACCCGCATATGAGGGATTGACCAATATTGTGACATTCCTTAGTGAGTTTGAAGGACTGGTAATAGAGCCATAGCGCTTGTCTATTGTGGACTATGTACTGAAGGCTACGCCTGCTAGATGGTGGGGTACACATAAGCAATACATATCAGAATGGCCACAGTGCAGAAGATTGCTGGAAGTTAGATTTAGAATGGAAGTCACAATCGTGAGTTAGAAGTATGCAGGGATATCGAACCCTCTTGACCACATTAATCAGTGTTGCATAGCATTTGCAGAATACTCGTGACAGGAATGGGACCATCATTTCATTCATACATTGGAAATGCCACCCAGAAGTTGGTATACATCCATGGAATTGTGACAAGGAACTCAGGATTGGGAAGGGATAGCTAAGAAATTCATGCACAAATTTGAATTTGTGGATGAGCAACCTATAGTTGATTCTATGCTTCAGACAATCAGGGAGAAAATATTTACAGAAATCCTTGTCGAAGTAACAAGTTCCCATCAGTGTAGTGTGACTATCCAACAGTTGATGGCTTGTTACAATTTGGCTTGAGAACTAGATGATGATCCAACTAATATAAACATACCAGATTCAGAGGGTATGCATGAATTCGATGGAAGTGGTATTTACAATGACCAGTTCCTCAAGCCACTAAAAATAAAGAAAGTAAACATTGGCTCCCCGGAGAGCCCGAAGTTTTCCATTATAGGAGATTCTTGGGACGATGAAACGGTATCAAAGATTGCCGACTTACTGCATGAGCAGGACCTATTCCCTACAAAATTATCAGAGATGAATGGGATAGTAGGTTATCTGGGAGAAATGAAAATACCCCTAAAACTAGATGATAAACCATTTAAGTAGTGACCTTATAGGTTGAATCCAAGGTACAAACAGAAGGTAAAAATTGAATTGGATTGCATGCTTGATGTAGGAATCATTGAACCTGTTGAGGAATCAGAATTGATAAGCCCTATAGTGATCCAGAATAAAAAGACAACAAGAGAATTCAGGATTTGTGTCGGCCTAAGAAAGATGGATGACGCATTCCTGCATGATCCATTCCCAACATTGTTTATAGATGAAGTACTTGAAAGCTTCGAAGGGAAAGAAATGTATTCATTCATCGATGGCTTCTCTGGCTATCATCAAGTCAGAATTGTGAAGGAGGATCGCTATAAAATGACCTTCATCATGAAATTGGGATGCTACCAGTATACGATAATGCCCTTTCGAATCAAGAATGCACCTACTATTTTTTCTAGAATAGTAGTTTCTGCTTTTAAAGATTTCATACATAAATTTCTTGAGGTCTACTTTGATGATTGGACCGTGTTTGGTCTAGTAAGATACCATATTGAGAGTCTGTGCATGATGTTGGGCTACTATCTCCAATATTAGATCATGCTTAATTCTAAGAAATGTAGTTTTTGCGCACCTTTTGGTGTGTTGTTGGGTCATGTATGTTGTGACGGTATTTTGGTCGACCCAACAAAATCTACAATTATCCTTGACTTACCACCATTGACATCAGTCACACAAGTCATATCAGTGCTAGGAAACATAGGATACTATAGGAAGCTAATCAGAGGATATGCAGAGATAACTGTACCCATGGAAAAAATGTTGAAAAAATATGTAAAGTTTCAGTGGATGGAGCCTTGTTAGGAAAGATTGGACAAATTAAAGAACAATATGGCCACTACACCAATACTTGTATTTTTGACCTGGAAGAAGGAGTTCCATGTTCATGTCGGCGTGTCATCTATCATGCTTGGCATAGTATTGATGCAACCAGGTGAGGGTGCACTTGACCACCCTATTTCTTTTGCTAGTAGAAACCTGTCGACGGCAGAGAAAAATTACACGATGACAGAGAGGGAAGGCCTTTCCATGGTCTATGCACTACAAAAGTTTTGACACTACTTGTTGGGTGGACATTTCAAAATCTACACTAATCATTTGGATTTGAAATACCTGGTCAACAAGCTAGTGTTGGGGGGGAAGATCTATCGATGGCTTCTTCGGTTTCAAGAATTTGATTTTGAGGTCATTGTTAAACCTGATCGACTGAATGTCAGACCTGGCCACCTATCAAGGATAGAAAGTGATGGAGAAACAACTAGTCTAGAATATAACTTTCTCGATGCACAATTGTTTGCAATCACCATCATGGATGATCAGAATAAGGAGTTTAACATTGTCATTTACAGCCTGAGCACAGGCTATGTGCCTGAATAATTCTCCACTGCACAGAAGAAACATTTGGTTGTCAGAGCCATCGATTATGCATTGACTGCGGGACATTTATACAAGCTATGCATGGATGAAATATTATGACACTTCATCTTTGACTATGAACAATAGTTGGTAATGAGTGAAGCACATGCCAATGTCCCAGGAGGACACTACGATGGAAAGACAATTGTGCGTAAGATATTGCAAGCAGGACTATGGTGGTCAACCATACATATGGATACTAAGAGCTTATGTTGGTGCTGTGATATATGCCAAAGAACAGGAAAACCATTGTGCCACAACGAGATGCCACTTGCACCACAGATAACCCTTCAATCATTTGACAAGTGGTTCGTTGATTTTGCTGGACCGATCAGTCCACCAAGGAAGACGACTGGCATGCACTACATTATTATTGCGACTTACTATTTGAGAATGTGGTGAACATATTTGGTTGTCTACAAATTATGCTCAGTGACCAAGGTACGCATTTTTTTAACAAAATGATTGATGAGCTTACTACAAAGTTCTAGATTCAGAATAAGAAGACGACACCCTATCATCCTTAGGTGAATGGAATGGTTGAAGCCTTCAACAAGATTCTGGAGAATGCATTAAAAAAAGTATGCAATGTGCATTGAGATGATTGGGATCATAAATTTTCAGTTGTGTTATGGGCATACCACACCACTTGCAAGAGACTGACAGGGCACACCCCATTTAGACTCGTGTATGGATAAGAAGTTGTTGTGCCAATGGAGTACATTATCCTGAGCCTATGGATTGTCATGGTGATAGAAATGACCGATGAATATGTTGTCAAGATAATGTTGTCGCAACTCATTCATATGGAAGAGGAATGCTTTGTCGCAGGATTACATCAAAACATAGAGAAGTAAAGGCAGAAAGCATGGCATGATCGCCATATCAGGATTAAGCCATTCAAAGTCGGAGGACTTGTTTTTCTCTATGATAGTAAATTGTTCAAACATCTAGGGAAGTTAAAGATGCATTGTCTAGGGCCATATTTGATCATGCACATCACTGAAATGGGCACAGTAAAATTATGGAAGCTAGATGGAACATACATCACAGGAATGGTAAATGACAGTGGCTTGAAACCTTACTATGACAGCCGCGACATGCTTGGGTAAGGTCATGTCGCACGTGGAAATATATATATATCTAAAGAGAAAAAAGGGAAGGAAATTGTTCTATCGCATGTCTGCGACGGAAGCAGTAAAATTACAGTAAAGAGTGGGAATGACAACTGGCCATCATTAAAGCTCATATACCCAAAAATATATAGGTATTTAAGACAGTGAAGCATCATTAATTCGACAAGCCCAAGGAAAATGATGGATATATTTTTGGTCCCATCAATCATATCCATCATAACTTCCATAATTGTCCTGACAGGTACAGCTCAGAACTTGAGTAGATGAATTGATGTGGAATGTGTCAAACAAGAATCCCATGTGATCGACAAGACGTTGATCTATCACCAAATACTTTCATGCAGGACAGACGCATCCCTATAAATATAAGGCTTAAGCGACAAGAATTCCTTTACGTGCACAGAGAGAAGAAGAGTGAACCAGAGCTTGTGAGTGAGAGAGTCGAAGCTAATGGTTATTAATATTTCCAGCATTAGTCAGCAATCTAACGTGACTATCGCATCACCGTGCCTAATTATTGAAGATATTACATCGTGAGAAGTATAGCATCGAGATCAAGAATTAGAAATTATAGCACGACCAAGGTAGTAAATAGCTTTTAGGGATGGTTCGGCCCCTATTCCAGTATCTAGTTTAGGCTCTGTGCCGAGACCTATCTGGAATCCTCTTGTTAATCCACCAGTTATAGGTCCGTAACCAGTCATGCCGACGAGAGAGCTTCCATATTCATCAAGGCTGAAGATATCTAAGAAGCATAAGGCTAAGGTTGCTATGGATATGTCTACTGAGGACATGTTAGGGGAGGACGCGCCAGACTTGCCACCATGTAGAGATGTGGGCACCACCGTTGAAGAATAGAACCTGCTACCAAAATATGTTAGGGCAAGGAGAAAAGAAGCGTCGAAATTGAATATTCCATCGAAAGCGTGCTCCTCCTTAGCAACACCATGAATCCCTATTGGTGTACCCCTGCAGATGGACAAGCTATCAAAGCTGGCCAAGCTGCAGTTTGAGGATGTTCATACCTGAAAATAGGAGGAATTAGAAAGGAAAAATCACATTGTCACGCTTCGATCCATGCCTTATGACCCCCAGCTCATAGTACCAATGGAGTGGGACAGTGGTGTAGACAACACGGGCTTGTTAAACTTGTTGCTCATGCCGCACTTTGGTAGGATCACAGAAGTAACTACATATGCATGACAACTCCTTGTTTTCTTTCATAGAGGATATTTATGGCTCGATTGACCCTACCCTATCAATGTTGATCTCATCTCATTTATAACAGGTCTACCAAAGAAAGGAGAATACCCTACACCGTATCTATGCCCAAACAGAGATATGACCAAAATGAAGCAAAAATATGACATTCAGCGTGTAGGTATGGGATTCATCATTGCCCCATAGAGCACAACATAGTGAGGTTCATAGTAAAAATCCTATCTTGCAAGCTGTTACGCAATATGAATCCCACTGAGTACACCACCAGAATGATAGAACTCACAGAACAGTGCGCAGCGGGCATAATCTTCAACTGGTTGCAACACTTGTTGAATGAACTAATAGATGATGTGGACCAGGCGCAGGAGGGTGATAAGGCTAAATTACACTACTCTTGGATGCTCATTTTGATTTCCTTTATTATTTGGCTCAACCCACCGAACTACGAGCCACTAGATGTCCCAGTTCTCTTCCTTGGCGCAACGTATCAGATCCTATGGTAGGATAAGGAAGACAAGATTATGCAGAAGAACAATAACATTGAGTTCTTTCTGCACGCAGAGGCACTACGCGATGTAATAAATTGAATGTACAGATTAAGGGCCATGACAGTGTAGAAATACTCATCATTTATACACTTTCAAGCTGGTGTCCACAGCATTATTCTTAAGCCGCGATGGGACCCAGGAAAAGAAAGTGCACCAGGCGGGGTTTATGATCACTGATGTAGATGTAGACACAATTATCCAAGATTGGCCTGTGAAATGGCATGTACTAGGTGATGTGCAGATGAACCAAGGAGGAAACCAGGGAGGAAATGGCCAAGGAAGTAGCCAAGGAGAGGGTCAAGGAAATGGCTAAGGGAATGGTTAAGGAAATGACTAAGATGAAGGACAAGGAAATGATGGTGGCAATGGGAAAGACAATCAGTTGCCAAGATCTAACGATGATGATAGTGAGCAAAACAAAGATAATGATGATGACTCTGAAGACACACCTACTGATGAGGATGTGAAGAAGGCTCGGGAAGAGGTGTGGAACGCAGAGCAACCTCAGCTGCGGCACAAAACGCGCAAAGTTGACAAGGTGGCTAACACTTTCAATTTAGTCGAGGAGGAAATAAGCTTTCTTTCGAAAGAAATTGCAAAGGTCACAAAGTCCAATCTAAAGGGCCTAAGTAAAAAGAATTTGTGCCTAATTGATAAGCTAGCGAACCATATCAATACCTGAGTGAGGCTATTAATGAGGTCCAAATCACAGTCGAGGTTGATACTTATGACATGGATCCAAATGACTTGTTAGAAACACCACTCCTATTTCCACCAGTAAGGATAGACATCCAGGCATGAGCAATGGAAATAGGGATGCCTGAGTTTGATGATGTTGTCCATGGGTTTGAGATACTATATATGGATTTCTTTAAACTCATGCTAGCTGAAGTATATACTATTCAGCATGTGGCTGTGATCGAAATACAGATCCAAGAGAATGATCTTTCCTATCAGGAAAAAAAGAAAAAAAGGAATGAGAAAAAGTGCAAGGCCTCCTTCAAGAAAAAGAGCAATAAATTGAGGCATGAGAACAGAGCCGACTTACACTTGCTGAAGCCATCAAGGAAGCAGTCACAAATTTTCCCTTGGAAGAAGGCCAAGAAGATGATGATAGGGCCACTAACAAAGCATGCATGTCCGAAATTGCTACAGACCTAAGGAGACAGGTCGAGGAGTTAAAAGCAAGGTAGACACCAAGAAAACCTCCTGAGGTGCTTGAAGAGCGTAGAAAAACAACATCGGAGGCTATTGAGAGGATAAGACAAGGAGAAAAACTTTGCACTGAGGCAGTTGAATTCATTCCTGCGATGTGGGAAGTGCTCATGGAGGATGAGACCATGGAGAAGATCAAGGAATATGTGCGGCAATATGATCTGAAAATCATCATGGTAAAGGTAGACATGAAGAAGTTGTCGATCAAAGAAAGGATCACGAAGGTCACAAAGCTGAAGAAGCTATAGCAGGAAGTGAAAACTCTTAATGAAGAAGAGCAGAAAAGGAATGATGAGATGACATAACATCAGTCGAAAGCAGAACGAGTTATAGGGATTATTCATCCTGTACAACAGAATCTCCAATAGATCACTCACTCATTAGAAGAGGGACCGTCAGAACATATCATTTCCGACAGTGTGGAACATTTGGCCAAGCAGGTGGAGGAAGTAATGGAAGAAGTTTCCTAAGTGCAACAAATTTTGAAGGAATTTTAGGACAAGGTTGGTCCCAAGGCATTTCCTGCACTAGAGACATGAGTTTTACAGAAACTTGAATTTTGCAGAGACATCTATTTTTCCTTAGTAGCTCAGTATGATTAACATGTGAGTGTTGGGGACCCATTGGGCCAAGAAAAGTGCACAAGGAAGAACCCAAAGTGTAAGCCTGAGAGGAAAAGATGGCGTGTGATGGGGAAAAGAAGGTAAAGGAATAAGCGAAAGTGCAAAGCAAAGGAATTTGCGATGAGGATCGTTGTGATGGGGAAAGGCATAGCTGATTTGATGGAAGAGGCAGGTAGAAGATTTAAGGCTAAACAGGTGAAATTCAAGGAAGAGTTAAGGCTAGTAATGGCTATCGTTAATGTAATACAGGACTTTTGCAGCTAGGTATGGTTGTCATCAATGTAATGAAAGATATTTTGTATCTACTTGAGTCTGTAATAACTGAGCTGTACTCAGTTGACCCTACATGGTCTTGTAAACACTATAAATAGGAGGAACCCACTCTGTAAAGGGTTAGCTTCAAGAAATAGTTTCAATTTATCTTTTCAGTTAGCTTCATTAAGAGTTGGTAAGAGTAGAAGTATTGTAAGAGACCAGAAAGGAGTCTGATAGCAAGAGGTTGTTGAGCCATGGATTTCTAACTGAGTGTGAAAACCATTTGTTGGAGTTGATATGCAGCTAAGTACAGAGATAGTAGAGTAGAAGAGTCAATTCAGGTTGTGTGCGGATCAGTAGGAGTAGATAGAAGAAGAAACCAGAGAACATGAGAGCAAGAATAGTTGATCTAAAAGACATATCTTAAGAATAGTCTGTAAGTCACATGCTGCAAGGTGCTACCTATATTTCTCATGCCAGATGAAGAGAAGCTTGTTGGTTTTTCCCAAATGGGTTTTCACGTTATCTTCTATGTAGATGAATGTTGAATGGTGAATGTCAATGGTTGAATGTTTAACTTTCAATGTTAAATGTTTGATTATCTTCCATTAATTATAGTTATTGTGTGAATGAATGTCGCAATATTGATGAATGAAGTAAATGAATGAATGACTAAATCATTATCAAGAACTATGTATTACTCTTGTTAAAATACTATTAAGTTATAATACTGATGCGCTATTGTTATTTGCATTCAAGGAATCAACTCCATCAAATAGTTGCACTAGTTGTTAAGTTCGCAAGGACAAAGTAGTGTTGCACACTGGTTGTGTCATAATATTGCACTACTTTCGAGTAGTGAAAGAATCCATCCCTCCATCTATTTCAAGTGGCTTGGCCTTGCGCCAAGGGACTGTACTCCCTCGTCAACTACGGAAACATGGTTCTAGAAGATACAAATTAAGATATCTCAGGTGAGACTGTGCCTACCTCATGGGTGTTGCTGACTGAGCTTGCTCCACCGTGCCAATGTATTTGGGTGTTTTGTTGGTTTTGTGTTGTTGTTGAACCCAAGTCGCATAAGTAAGGAAAAGAGGCCAACAATTCAAAACCAAATTTAAAGTTGAAATCAAGGTTGAAGTCTGTAATATACCGATTTTGACCCTATTGCATTAAAATTGTACATGCTGTAAATTTTGTTATTAAATCATGGTGAGAAGATCAAGTCCAAGGCCCCACCATCGATTTAGCAGTTTATGTATCAACAATTAAAATTGATGCCTATGGTTCTCCTGCTATCCAGGCACAATATAAATTGAGACATCATGTGAATATGCAATTTAATAAAATATCCACAACTAGCTATGCAATGCAATAAGAGATGGGGGCATGATTTTCATAGGGAATAGAGAGGGAAATTATTTAAAACCTTGAGCCAATAATGTTAATCCAAATGTCAATGAGAGAACCCATAAACTCTCAAATACCCATTTTCTCTTATGCACCCAATCATTTAATTCTTCCAAGAGTTGGTTGAGGCAATTAATGCATTGGGAATGGAGAGGTATGGTAGTCAATTTCATATTGGGGAAATCCATGAATTCTGGGAAATCATATTTTTTCTTGTGGGGAAAGAAAACAACCAGAAATGTGTGCCCAATCCATTCCTCACCCACTATTTTCATTTCCACATGCATCTAGAGCTAGTTGGGTCATTTTCTTCACATTTGTTTTCTGCATTTCCTTCATTTTTCCATTGCTAGAAATCCATTTTTTTGTTTTGCAATGGATGGGAAGAAGAGATTCACAATTTGGGGGATTATAGAGGTTGTTTATGTCCTTGTAAGGCCCATAAATGTTCTATGAAAATGAGTTTTCTCTCCTAGGGATGATTCTCAATCTATCATTTCATTTTTGGTTTCCCACAACTTCTGAGACTAATGGAAACCCCATATCGGTCATCCCATAGCTAAAATGTTTTTCTTCCTACCCAGCACTTGTGATTTTATTTTATGTGCATCCTTGTTTGGGTATGAATTGTAAGTAAGAATTAGGAGTGGAAGAGGACTAGAATTGGCTTGTTAAACCTAGTGAAGAGAGGAACCTCACAAAAGATCAAAAGGGGATGGCTACTCTTCTATTCACACCTTGGAGATCACTAGAATGGAAGGTATGGCCCGAGGGATTGTGTAGCAGTGAAGGTAATACTTCCTTGTATTGGGTGTGTAGGTATCATGGAGGCCAAGCTAGATATATCATGTAGAGGTATCCATAGCTCTGTGGTTGAGCTCACTAGCTTAACAGTTCTTCCTTTCCACTGCCTTAATAGCATGATAAACCCAATTGTGGATTGTATTGGATGAACCTTGGTGTTTATTTGGCTATGTGTGAGCCTGTTGTTCCTTTTTCCTTGTAGAAATCATTCCCAGCTCAGGGCTGGTAGTTGTGCTAAGAGATTGATGAGCACAACTAGCCTATGGTTAGGTGGAATGTTATAGCAACATAGCTAGTTGCTTGGGATAGCTCATTTTCAAGATAAGTACTCTCTTGCATTAATTCTACAATGTATTGGTTTTAAGAATTACTATGAATGTATTGAATGCTTTACTTTCGCTGTATTTTCTTTCATTATACATCTGCATATGTCTCTTACTTCCAATGCATTTCTCTTATGTTAATAGGCTAGATGTCTAGTTAGATCATAGCCTTGCATCCTCTCCATTGCACTGGATTGACAAAAAGGGAGGGGATGTGACAAAGTCAATCTTAAAGATTCAATGGATATGACCAAAGGGTCTGTATTGATTTCAAAAGAAATGGGAGACATGGGTATGAAATAAAGTTTTTATCGAGTCAAAGTCTATTTGTAAATGAGAAGAAAGTCATTGAATTAAAATTATGTTGATGTTTTACTAAAGGAAAGATAAAGTGTTAGAGCATAATAACACCTTGTACAATGGTCACATAAACCTGGGTCACATTTTCATTTGTCTTGTACTTATGTCATATGGTTCAAACCATGGTTATATTGGTCTAACAATGTATATGGGGGGATTTGGACACATTAATTCACTCAAGCACCCTATTATTGGTAAACTAAGAGAATGAACACCCTCATTTATGACATTTCAGTCCTTGGGGTGCTCCCACTCCTTAAAATAGGGAACTGTTTTGACCAGAGGCGCGTATGCATGTATTTGGGTGGTTTTTGGCCCTTTTGGACCATTAAATTCTTCCTAGAGCTGTTGGATCACGGATTTGTCCATATTTTCATGACCTATAGACATATATTTCATCCCTATTCTTCGTAATATTATCCATTTATCATTCCATTTTCCATCCATTTGTTGTAATTGCCCATAAAATACCATGTTACTTCGATTGATGCTTTAGTGGTTAACCATGATTATATTCCTTTATTTTTAATGACTTGAAGACTAGTATGCATATTTTTATTGATGATGGTTTATGGAGTGGTTTTTATATTAATAACAGCAACACTTATGGTTCAATCCTCCAGCTCATGACCAAATGGAGTTAACCAAAACAAATGCTAGATGAGAACACCTAGATTCACGTCTCTATTTGCGGGCCGATGGAAAAGAATCTCAAAAATCTTGGACATGAGTTTTGTGCGTAATGTCCTCATTTACCTAAATCATGAGGAAATCACTAAATAAATATATGGTTTGAGATATACAAGTGGTTCTTCTAGAGGGTATTTTCCAGATTTGTAGTTATGGCTGGTTTTCCAAATTGTTGAAACAAATCAAGTTGGGGATTCAGTTTCTCATTCTCCCAAAAGAATTTTATGTATAAATATGTAATAAATCTCATGAGAAAGGGGGGAGAGAGAAAAAAAAAAATTATGCTGTAGTATTTGATCCATACTCTTTTGTAATGATTTCATTATGATAATACATGCTGGCAGTTTCTTAATTCTAGAGTTGTAGACTTTCATTGTGGAGATCTAGCTCTTCTCAGTGGAGGAAGGGCCCTCTTCCTTGAGCAGATGTTGATAGTGCTAATTGTAAGTGTGTTATTATTTATATTTTCTTATTATTTCTTTCATGCTTCCATTCATTAGATTTATCATAGTTGTATTCTTTCATTCATTATATTTTTCATAGTTGTTGTGTTGTTAATTATAGATCGTTGGCCAACATAACACTTCTTTTAAATTCATGTAATTAAATCTTGTTTCATAAGAATAGACTTTGTTTGAAGTGTTTTAGATTTACATTTTGGTTTCATCAATAGGTTTTAGGTTTGATTTCTTTTAAGGAAGGTGCGATCTAGTCTACGAAGAGGTTTGATTTCATATAAATAGATCAATAGTGTTAGGTAGAAATTGTGCTTGCATAGATCTTGCACAATAGATTTGAAATAAAACACTTCCTTGAGTTGATAATTTATGTTTGGGAGTTTTAGTTGTTTAATTAATTAGACAATTAATCCGACCATCGTTTTGGCGTCGTTTCCAGGGAAGTTATCAATGGTGCAAAAGTACATATAACATTGTTTTGTAGATGCATTGTTAAAGTAGGGCATGTAGGTTGCATGATTACTTTTCAGTTTATTGAATTTGCTTTTAGTGTGGATTTTCTTTCTTTCCATTTAGTTTTATTTCATTTTCAATTTTTGGAGCATAAATCTTATCATTCCCCTTAGTGGTGTTGTATGCACCACCCATTATACTAACAAGTTGATAGGAACATTCGAAGGAGGAGCCTTAGAATAGCACATGAATAATCTATCAAGAGATGGTAGGTAAGAAAGATGTAGAATTCGTTACCTTTGAATTTCCCATCAGAGAATCAAGAAGAGTGGCACCAACAAAAAGCATTCCCCCACATGTTCTACCAAATTTTCACAGTTTGGAAAATGAAGATCCTGATGTATTTTTATTTCAATTAGAAGTACTTTGTAGAGGATATGGTTATTGTTCTAATGATAAAAATTTGAATTTTTTTTTCCCCTTACTCTAAAAGGAACATCCCTCCGATGGTTCATGAACCTCGGTGAAAATTGTATACAAAATTGGGAAGACATGAAACATGTATTCTTGAAAAGGTACCAAGATTATTGCAAAGTCGATGAAGAAACATTTGAAATGACACAAGGAGAATAAGAGAGTCTATAGGAATACATGGAACTCTTTCAATATAACCTTCAAAGATCCAAACAAAGGAAACTAGCGAAAGAGACCTTGAAAAAACTTTTACTCAAGGGAATCCAACCTAAATATTTAGAAGTATTAAATATGATGGGGACATGTAATGTATTTCACTTAGCATATGATAATATTTGTGAGTCATGTAGAAGGTATTTAAGAGGAAACTTCTAGAGTGATAATAATTATAATAATCCTTCTTTTCAATCTTTGAAATATGCTGCAAGGACAAGAGTTATAGGAGCTGAAATCAGAAATTTATTTGAAATTCCTAAAGCTGATTCACATTTGTGTGTTTTACAGGATAAGGAAAAGTAGGAGGAAATAAGAGAAGCAAGAGATTTCCCTTTGGATAGTCTTGAAAGTTGTGGTATATGTGAATTGAAGCATTCCATAGATTGTTTCCCCTCCTTACCTTGGATGAAATAAAAATATCAAAGAGATATGGGAGTTGCAACCAACTCATTGCAACATTCATGGAAACCATGGCCTACATGTATGGTTCAAAACTGTATCCCTCCATTTCCTTACTCTCATACTCAGTCATCGAATACTCTTCCACCATGGTAGTTGTTGTAGCCTCAATTTAACTCTTACCTACCTTATCCACAAGGTTGGAATGGCCTATCTTATGATAACATGGCCACTCTCCCTCATGTTGCAACACAACTTGGTCCTTCAATATCAACCACACAAACCAACCCTATACATCAGCTAAATCTATCTTCTCATCAAACTCCTTGGTATCCAACACAATTTCTTTTCCACTCCACCTTCCACCCTAACCATAATAAAGCAGTACAATATGCTTACATTGTTGAACTACAAATTTTTCCTACATTTCCATCATGTTCTACCTCACCTACACCACTGCAAAAATATTGTGCATTTTTGTAGCAAATCCATGAGGCCTAAACATGTTTTAAATCTAATACTTGGAAGTGAATATTCTTATGATCATCAACAAGTTAACAAGATCAACAAATTTGATGAAGGACAGACATTGGAACCAAAAGCATCATTCGCATCATCAGATCCGAATCTCTTATGCATTGAGGAAGATCATTTTACTAAGGATCTTCATGGTGTAACATCCATGAGAAATCAAGGGAACAAAGACTATATTGTAGCTTCATTTCAATATTTCATCGGTCTGTAGCATCATTCCATACTTCACCAATTCTTGGCACCATCATTTCAAGGGAAGTTGATCTCTCATATCCTAGGATTCATAAAGTTATATTTTTTTGTTGCGAGTATGAGCATACTTGAGTCACCTCTTTGAAAGTGGCTCCATTGGAAATATGCATACACTTCAACAATTTTTATTTTTCCTAGTAGAATAGGGTAGGATAGAATAACAGAAGAAATCCATGCTTTTGTTTTTGTTTATTTTTTATTTTTTAATAAGTATGCTCTCTTCCCGTGCCTTGGTGCAATATGGAAGATCAGAAAGTAGAAAGATAAGGAATGGGTATGAGATGTTTTCAGGAATGCTTTAGAATTGTTGACTATTTGAACAAAATGCTTAAATCATTTTTGTCTTCAATTTTCAAAATTTAATTTGTCTCTATTTTTTACAAAAAAAACTTTTGTGAAAACAAAAATTATAGTAATTAAGGAAGCATTGGTGAATGAAGACTCCATGGAAAAATGAGCCAACAATTATGGAACCCTTCAAGCTTGAACTTGGGCATGAATTTGTCAGCTGCAACAACCAGTTGTGACAGTCAGCTGCAACACCTAGCTGTGACTGTCTTGTAGGTGAAAATTAATGTATTTGAGATATGTATGTGTTGCACATCATGGTATGTATTTAGTTTTCATTTATATATAACACATACATAAAAATACACAAGTTTTTTTTTCAATATTATATCATTTTTAAGAGTTGCAACTGCGGCTGCAACAGACTGTGTAAGTCAATATAGGTGCTCAATGCATGAAATTTTTGGTATGGGTGTGTGTTTTATTTAATTTTACATCAATAAAACATTCAAACCTATTTCAGTCACTTTTTGGGAGCCAAATTTCATTTATCGAATTTTGTCGTATTTTGGCTTGAAATGTTTACTAAAACATAGTAGAGACAAACTATTTTTGGGAGACCAAATAGAATTATTTTTAAAACCTGTTTACCTCCCAAGTAGAAACTTTAATCTAGTTTCCAAAACAATTTGAATTTTTGAGATTGGGTATCAAACGAAAAATTTATGGTCAAAATACTAACGGAGTGTCAAGGAGGAAGCTTAGGAACAAGGTTGGGATAGTCCCTTTTTGGATTCCTTAGTGGACATATATTGAAAACATATTTCATTAATGTATTCCTCTATGAATATAGTTTAAAACACAGTTTGAATCACTCTATTCCGATATTGTATGCAAATGTTATGACCACAATACTGACAACCTATCACAAATCAGCATTCCTAAAACTTTGTTTCCTAGACTATTCATTGGCCTATTTGACCCATCAATTCTTATTGGATGAAAAATATTTTTCTAATGGAGATACCTACATCAATATAATTTCATATCCAATTGGAATCACATCAATCCGTTATCAAACGAAAAAGTTAAGCCCAAAACCGTGACTATTGGTCTAGTCCATAATTCGAAAAACACTTTGTCATGCAGGATGTTACTGAGCAATTTGGAATATCATTACATAGAATTTTAAAAATATGTTTCTAAGGGACACATAACTATGAATTTAAATTCATTTCTCTTTGGAATCACTCAAATTGGACAAGGAACGAATAAATTATGATCAGAATACTGTTGGTGAGTCTAGATGGTCATTGCTCTCCCACAGGTATAAAGTGGATTTTGCTTCGTTCATTTTTTTTATTTGGATTTCTTTTATAAGTAATTGCTTGTTATGTTTTTCATAATTTTTGGATGAAGAGATACCAATCACCTCTATTCTTCCATCATCTCATGTTTCATTGCAGGCAAGTGCTAGGGTTTTGCAGGTCCATGGAAGAAAAAGGTCAATACATGCATGAATGACTCTTGAAGACTTCTGCTCAATTTACAAATGGATTGAGAACAAAAAAATAGAGATATTGATGTGAAAACCATATAAAGAATAATGTTTTGAAGTCAAGTCCCATTGCTACATGCCAAGAATCCTTTTAAGACAACATTAAGCTCATCACATTTGTCGTACCAATTGCTACCGAAAGAAACCTCTCAAGAATCCAATTGTGCTATGGTAGATTCATTCACCCTCCTCATTTCAAAACTCTAAAATTCCATTCACGTTGAAGTCCTATTTTCCACTGCTTATGCAGTCAAACTTAACCTTTTTATTTTTCCATCACCACTACATCACAACTTCACATATACCTTACACTCCTGAGTTTCATGTTGGTTCTATTTTTCACTATGATTCTTCACAATCATTTGTTTTGTACTTGTATTGGATGATGTGGAATTCATTAAGGTCCAACTTCCAATGTTCTTGTCCCATCGACTCCAACAAATCATCTAGGATCGATATTAGAGTTTTTTTTTTCCCTAGGATCTGCATGAAGAAATGGCATATTTCCTTGTTGTTAATCATGGAGATTAATCAATGCCTCTTGATTGAAAAATCTTGAAGGTGACTTGACTCCAGCACATTCATTCGTGCCTCTCAATATGCACTAAGGTACTTTAGAGCTCATTGTCATCAAAGGTGAGTTTCTTCACATTGGTTAATGGCATACATTAATGACCAGTAATCTAATGATTTCTTTCCATGCTCGACTTCAACACATTCATTCGCATCGTAAGAATTGTACCTCGGTTTTATAACCAGCTAAATATTATGTGATCTAATGGTTTCAACAATGACTTGTAGCATCATTTGTTTCAGTATTTTTTCAATTCCTTTCCATTTTCTTCCAGCAGTTAGCAGTCTTAGATGCATCCAACACAACATCATTTCAAATCAGATTCAGCCTCAAATATTTTCAACTCTTAGCTACATCTCTCGCAACAAGAGTTTGGCCTACATTGATCCAACATCAGTGCACTCATGTCAACCAAGGCTTCCAGGGAGGTAAAAATTGAGGTAAAATAGCATGAGTTTTTTTATTTATTAAAGATTTAGGAATATGTCATGAATAAACACTAAGCATTATCCATTTATTTTTCTATATAGCATTTTTATGTCCATCCATTTCCATCCCTGCCCACTCAATTCTAACACTTTATCATTCATGCACATCCAACTCAAGTCCTTCCCTACATCTCCTACATCCAAGCATAAGAAGATGCCTTGCAGCTGCCACACAATAACCTGAAATGATAAAAGATGCTTTGTTGCCACATAAAAACCAACAATGAGAAGAAATAAAGCAGTTGATACACATCCTAAGGAAATTGGAAAAAATGACAAGCTGGCCACAAGAATCTACAGCAAAAGAAGCTATTGTGAACAAAGATTAAGTTGAGATTACTCTAAGCTCCCACATATGGATCATCATGGACCTCATGGTTTCCTTTTCACTCAAACATACACCAGAACATGGTATTTTGCTTCATAATTTTATGGCCATATTATTGCTTGAAGGGTGTTCTTTCCAGATTTGGGAATTTTTATGCATGTGGGCACTACAAAAATTTTATGGATGCAAATTGAATCATACATTATGCTCCAACTCTATTATCAGTAAATGATGCATGAGGACATGCTTTGCAGTCAATTTGGGGGAGAAGTATTATTGTGCATTCTATGATATTTTCATTACTAAATAGTCAATGCATTAATATGATACACACATTATCATTTCCATCCCTAGACTGAGGCATATTACAATTTAGTTTATGAAGTTAATGATTATATCTTGTGTGTTGCAAAAGTGCATATGTTTACAAGCAATTAACTGAAGATAAGGCCCAATCCACAAGTGCATGCATGTTCTAGCATTGAAATAGAAAACCACAATTGTTGCTTTCAGACCAGCAGGTAAAACAAAATTTCAGTATATGTTCAAAATTTAGAGCAACATGAAGATTTTGGTAGAGACAAATAGGTTGGATCATTTACCTTGAATGGAAGTGAAATCAGATTGAATGTTGCAGCCTATAGGTAAGACTGTTCTTTCTTTTACAAGGGTCAATATCTACTACATGAAAATCCAACTGAGGCAGATCACTTGCTCAAAATACAAATTAGTGGTAAGCTCAAAATTTCACCAAATTTCTATAACAATCCTATATTTCCAAGATCTGATTTGCAACTTGATCAATGGGTATTCAAAGTAATTTGGAACATTATGTTTTTGCTGCCTTCATGCAATAGTGAGAAAATTTGAAAATTTGTTGTGGTTGAAATAAGGTTTTCCATACCTAATGGGTTTCTCAAATTGGATGTATTAAAGGATTTGATTACTGGAAATTGTGTGCAATCAATTTGTTGGTTGCATTAAGCAATGGTTTGCAGATCTTAAACCATTTATTTGCAAATATTATGAGCTAATTTCCTATAGCATGTTGTTTTCTTTGTCAGTAAGTGCCACTATTATGGAGATGAATGTATTTTCTGACCTGGAGTTATTGGAATTCTCAAGCAACAAAATCATAGTGGATAGAGAAAAACTCTCCTTAGTTTTCATTGATGATGACACAATGGTTGATAGTGTCTTATCCAACAACCTGAATGCACATGAGTATAAAACATAGACATGAGTATAAAACATAGTCTGAGACAGATAAGAGTTGAGACATTCAAGAGTTGAATTGGGATGAATTTAGCCAAAAAAATTCTATGATCTATAACTGTAGGCTGAATTTCTTATAAGGATGACAAGATTTGTTGTTTTCCCAAGCGCTCTCTAAATGGTGAGGATAGATTCAAAGCTAAAATTCACATGTTTGAGCTATCTTGAGGATAATTTGAAGCAGTCATAGTTGGTACACCAAGAATGAACAAATTAAATTACATATGATGCTGGGTTGAAGGCACTATTATACAAATGAATTGTAAATTTCGGATATCAACAGTATGTTTCTCTTTTTGCCATAATTTCTCTTGCTAATAGTATGGCTGAGATTTTGTATGGAGTTAATTTGTCTCATTAAAGGATTGCATGCTCTGTTTAAACCAATATATTCAATTAGTTACCTTCAAGCTGAACACTTAATGTGGAATCTGTGATAAGTGGGAACTCATGACATTAACAATCACGATGGCTAGTTCATTTTTTATGCATACACATTTTTTTTTAAACACGACAGAAATTGAAGTGGGCATATCTCCCAAATGGTGATCTGGGTCTATGTGAAATTTGGTGAGTAGATGCACCAAGGTAATATGAGCAATACCTCAAAGTTACAGCAAAACCCAGTTCATAATTTATGAGAAATCAAACATAATCATGTACAACTATTTTTCCTATATCTTGAAATCCATGCATCAGATGGATTTCATTTTTGGTGTAAAGAAAAATTGTTGTAAGAGGAACATATTCACCAAGTTTCAGAAAAAATGGTTTCAAGGTTTTTAAGAAAACAACCATCATCACCTACAACCAATTTGCATTTTTCTCAAAATCCGTGATGTGGGTTTCTCTAATTGTTGGTGTGGAGATGAATTAGAATGTTAAATACTTGCTTGCAAAATTGAAGATTACTATGCATGTTTTTACTGATGATGGTTTGTGGAGTGATTTTTATATTAACAGCAGCAACACTTATGGTTCAAGCCTCCAGCTCATGATCAAACAGAGTTAACAAAAAACACATGCCAAATAAGAACACCTTGATTCTCATCTCAATTTGCAATTCAATGGGAAAGAAGATCAAAAATCTAGGACATGGGTTTTGTGCGTAACGACCTCATTTACCCGTCTTGTTAGGAAATCGCTAAACAAATATACAGCTTGAGATATACAGGTGGTTCTTTGAGAGAGTATTTTCCATATTTTTAGTTATGGCTAGTTTTCCAAATTGTTGAAACAAATCAAGTTGGGGATTTAGTTTCTCATTCTCCTGAGAGAATTTTATGTATAAATATGTAATCAATCTCATGAGAAAGGGGGGAGAGAGAGAAAACAATGCTATGCTATAGGATTTGATCTAGACCTTGTTGTAATGATTTCATTATGATAATACATGCTGGAAGTTTCTTAATTCTTCTGCTGTAGACTTTCATTGTGGATATCTAGCTCTATTCAGTGGAGGAAGGGACCTCTTCCTTGAGAAGATGCTGATAGTGCTAATTGTAAGTGTGTTATTGTTTAGATTTGCTTCTTATTTCATTCATCCTTCCATTAATTAGATTTATCATAGTTGTATGCTTTCATTCATTAGATTTGTCATAGTTGTTGTTTCATTTGATAGATCATTGGCCAACACAAAATTTATTTTAGATTCATGCAATTAGATCTTGTTTCATAAGAATAGACTTTGTTTGAAGTGTGTTAGATTTATAGTTTGGTTTCATGAATAGGTTTTAGGTTTGATTTCTTTTCAGGAAGGTGTGATCTAGTCTATGACAAGTTTTGATTTCATACCAATAGATCAATAGTGTCAGGTAGAAATTGTTCTTGCATAGATCTTGCACAATAGCTTTGAAATAAAATAATTCCTCAGGTTGATAATTTATGTTTGGGAGTTTCAGCCGTTTAATTAATTAGACAATTAATACGACCAACAAGAGCCACTCCAACTCACCCATGCACTCTATCATGCCTATCCTACCCTAATTTATGTTATATCATGATTCACCCACGTTCACATGGCCATTCATGACCATTTTAGGTGGTTTGGAAGCTCACTGGTCTACCTAGGGGGGGTTTGAGGCCCAATCTAAGCCTACCACATGTACGCCACTAATTTTCCTCCTAAGGATAATGATGTTATCTCTTTGTATTATAAATATGTACCACACGTATTTTTTTACACTGAAATATTTTCATTTTGAGCCATGTGTTAACCTTATGCCTCAATCCCTAACGTTCCCTTGGTTGAATGCCATTGAATAGAATGTTCTTTCCTTACATTTTTTCACCTTTAAGAAGGAATCCTCTCTTTCTCCTAAGGCAAGGTGTACCAACACCTTTTCCCTTCATGCTAGCAGCACCATCAACGCTCTTTACCTTCATGCAAAGTGCATTGCCACTCTTCCCCTTCATGAAAGGCGCGCTAATGGTGTTTATAGGGAAAAAAATGAAGCTTCGAGACTCTTCTCTAAGGTGTATGAGGTGGAGTACCATCCCTAGGTTCTAGTTGAGTTTGCATTTGATTCCCCAACCTATGGGGAATATCCCTTAGTCCCCTTCTCCTAATCCTCAACCTACTTTATCCCTTTAGCCTTATAAAATGAACCCTCTCTCCATGGTGAAGAGAGGAAGGAATATGGTACTCTTATTCTGATGGAATTTCTAGATGATCCCTATCATCATTTGGGAGGTAATATCTCATCCTTTAGGAGGCTACTATCATCCTTTGGAGGATTGTCTTGGATTTTTTGATGGAAGATTGCAGCGTTAAGTCTAGGTTGTGACACTCCTTCTTTATGTAATGCTATGTATTTCCCTTAATTACATTAATACAAATATCTTTCCATAAATTTCTTTGTGTTAATGATGTTTACAGATTTCTTCCTTAACTGTTAGCTTAGATCAGTTTATATGTATGTATTCTTTCACCTTTTGTTTGTTCTATCTTTTGTATAAGGTTTTGCAGTTGAAGATCTGAAGGTCTGGAGCTTGGAGCAAAGAGGAGGAGAAGACTTGTAGATTTGAGGAAAGGTACTTATCTCTTCATCATGTATCTTGAATGATTTAGGAAAGAAGGATGTCTTATGTATTTGATTTGTTCTAGATCCACTTGGACTAGGGAGATCTGGCTTGAGTCCACTTGAGTATATTTATCCACTAATAAATTTAGTAACTATACAAATTTACTCCATCAAAGTTGTAGTGTCCACACTCTTTCGAGTGATATATTTTCTCCATGATGGGAAGATTATGAACATTGATCAGATTTCCTTTATTAAACCCGATCATCATTTGAATTCTAGTCATCATACTTCCCTGAATGTCCTGCATGTTCTTGTGGTTCCTTCCCTTTCTAGTTAGCTTCTTCCCATCATAGGTAAATGGGGTGCATGGATCCAACCTCTAGACATAATACTAGATTTAATTCTCTAGCTTCTTATGTAAGGGGGAAACCCACCAACCTCTGGACATCATGTTGGCTTAGAACTGCCTAGCGAGCATAGTTCCTTTTCTTTGTGTCAATATCATTAAAAAATGAAACAGATGCTTGTGAGCATAGTTCCCATTCTATGTCAACCTCGTTAAAAAATGAAACATATTCCAATGAGCATAGTTCCTATTTTGTGTCAATCTCGTTAAAAAATGAAATGAATGTCCTAAAGCATAGTTATTTTCTGTTTCAATCTTGTGTAAAAATGAAACAGGTCCCCATAAGCATAGTTATTTTCTTTTTCAAGCTTGTGTAAAAATGAAACTGGTCCCTGCAAGCATCGTTATTTTCTATTTCAAGCTTGTGTAAAAATGAAATAGGTCATGTTGAGCAGTGTTTATTCTTGGTTTCAAGCTCGTTAAAAAATAAAACTGACCTTGAGCAAAGTTATGTTTTCGTGTCAAGCTAGTTAAAAAATGAAACAAATTCTTCCATTGTGTCAAGACTCAATGTTTTGAACCTTCATTTCATCTACTTGTAAAGCACACAAGATGAATCTTGGTGAGAATATACCCTAACTCTTTATATTGGAATTTAGCTACTTGAAAGTTTTACTGGGGGCAAGTACCAACCACTGGACATCATGTTGGGAAACCACCCATCAATGGGATTCATTTTGAGCATACTTTCTTTTAGTTTCGATATCGTTAAACCATTAAACAACCTTTTTACCATAGTTTTTATTCTGTTTCGAGCTCATTAAAAAATCAAGAAGATGCAGAGCATTCTTTCAACTGATCTTCAAGATCATTAAAAACAATAAGATGGTGTTGAGCTTACTTTTCACTTTTCGTGCTCTGGTTAAAACATGAAAACTGTTTGAGCTTACTTTATTGCTTTTTTGTGCTATGGATTCAAACATGAAAAAGGTTTCAAGTGCCTTTCATACCTTCAGCATGCTCGTTTAAAACTCAGTGAAGAGGTATCGAGTGGACTTTTATTATTTTTCAAACTCATTAAAATTGGATTATGAAAAAAAACCCTAATAGAATCCTCTTTAAGTTCTTTTTGGAATCTTAAAATGTGAAAATATTGTCGAGTGAACTTGTCTTTTTCACACTCGTAAAAGGACCTAAAGAGTCATCTTCCTGGTGATAGTTTACCCCATTTTTGGACCAGGGTGCACTACTTATGAAAAAGGCATACTCCAACCAATCATGAATGAAAGAGTTATTCTAGGCATTATTTTATACTTTTTCAATCCTTGGGGACTAAATGTACAAAAAATTCCATTTTGGAGTCTTCTTGGTCATTTCAGATTCTCTAAACATGAAATGACAAATGAGTTTACTTTCGTCAGACTCATAAAATCAAACAATGAAGGACCCTTTTTTGGGAGTGAACCCCTCCTTTCTCAGTTTCATAAAACATATGAGAATGGACTCATCGCTTGATGAGCTATAATGAGTATTTGTTACCCTCTTTGAACTTGTAAAAATGACAATAGGCACTCATATTTCGTGATGGGGAAATTAAGGAAACAGTTTGTGTTTTGTTGTATTTATGGGAGTACATAGTTACTCTTGAACATGGCACACATTTGCATATGCATTTCAATACTTGGGTATTTTTTTGTCTTCGAGCCCTGGTGATTCCATGAGTCTTATTACCTCCTTTGAGTTGTCCAAGAATACTCCCATCATTAGTTGCATTGGGGGATTGGTCTCATTCTCATTTCAATACTCCCAAATCATGCCATACCCATGTTCAACAGATATTTGGTCATATGTTCATTGCGTGCACTCAGTTTACCTTCTATCATGTTGGTAATCTCTGAGTCAGTTTCATACATCACTCTGCCTCCCGGTTTACTCTAAAACATCTATGATCAGGTTTCATGTCGATGATGGGGGATTCATCATGACCCTCCTTCGACGAGTCTATTCTTATCGAATTCAACACCTCATCTAGGAATTAGACTTAGAAACAAAGACAAGTACCTTGATCCTACATGCCTTAATGGCAGGTTACTTCTCTTTCAACATGAGTTTATATCATTGACTCTTGATTGAAATATTCTATCGAGTGTTCGACTCCAAGTCCATTATTCACACTTGGGAGTAATGTACTGAGATACCTTAGGAATCATTGACATCAATTTTGATTTCCATTGCACTTGTTAATAGTTTACATTAATGAATTGTAATCAAGTGGTTTCTACCATGTTCGACATCAAGACATTGTAATCACATGGTTAGATTCGTATCGTTGCAGGTTTGTCTTGAAGGCCCTGGGTTATCTGATATCTTCCCCAGGTTGGGATGGAGTTTATTTTGAGTCATATTACACAAATCCACTTTGTATTGGTCTTGGATATGTTACCATCTCGTCATGTATCTACACTTATTTCTAGTAGCCATGATTGTGTTCAGTCGGTCTCTACTACCATGGATCTTTATTGTATTGGTTGGAAGCCATGTTATGAGTCATTTGAGATTTGAGTTAGTGGTACTACAGTAACTTCCAACCAACATCCTTGTCTTCGATTTAATCACTTCGCAAATCATTCACCTATTGAATTCCTCTAAACTCATGCTTTGGGGGGCATTCTCTTAAACCAAAATTGCATCATGTTGAGCCATGTGTTAACCCTATGCCTCAATCCCTAAAGTTTCCGTGGCTAAATGGAATTTAATAGGAGATTCTTTCCTTACATTGTTTCCCCTCTAAGAAGCCAGGTTCTCTTTCTCCTAAGGAAAGGTGCACCAAAACATTTTCCCTTCATTCTACAAGTGTCATCGGTGCTCTTTCCCTTCATGAAAAGTGCGTTGGCACTCTTTCCCTTCATGAAAGGTGCATCGGTGGTGTTTAGAGGAAAAAAAAGAATCTTCGAGACTCTTCTCGAAGGTGTTTGAGGTGGAGGACCATCCCTAGGTTCTCGGTGAGGTAGCATTCGGTTCCCCAACCTATGGGGAATATCCCTTAGACCCCTCCTCCTAATCCTCAACCTACTCTATCCCTTTAGCCTTATAAAATGAACCCTCTCTCCATGGTGAAGAGAGGAAGGACTATGATACTCTTATGATGGTGGAATTTCTAGGTGATCTCTATCATCCTTTAGGAGGAAAGATCTCATCCTTTAGGAGGATACTATCATCCTTTGGAGGCTTGTCTTGGATTGTTGGATGGAAGGTTGCAGCGTCAAGGCTAGCTTTTGACACTCCTTCTTTATGCAATGCTATGTATTTCCATTAATTACATTAATAGATATCTCTTTCCATAAATGTCTCTTTGTTAATGATGTTTAGAGCTTTCTTCCTTAACTATTAGCTTATATCAGTTTATATCTATGTATGCTTTCACATTTTTTTTGTTCTATCTCTTGTATAAGGCTTTGTAGCTGAAAATATGAACGTATGGAGATTGGAGCAAAGAGGAAGACAAGACTTGTAGATTTGAGGAAAGGTACTTATCTCTTGACTGATGTAGGAAAGTAGGATGTATTATGTATTTGATTTGTTATCGATCCACTTGGACTAGGGAGATCTGGCTTGAGTTCGCTTGAGTAGATTTATCCACTAACATATTTACAAGTTATACACTAATAGAAAATTTAGTTATTGGCACCATCTATGTGTGTTAATTTTCTCACTTTTACTGTTTTTTTCTCATAGTTTATGAATATCTTGAATTGTGAAAATTCCCTTAGCTCTTAAATATTACTATGAATCATATCTTCACATCGTATCATAGCTATTTGGAGCTGCAATCAAATCTAGAGTGTTTGAGTTTCTATCTATGGTATTTTCCAGAAAAAATGGAGTGCTTGAATTGTAGGAACATCCAGTGTTTCTGTCACTTAGTGTGCAAGAAAGAATGGATAAGAATAATGTATTGCTTAACCCATTCAATTATTTTGAATGGAATCCTAAAATGGTGATCCAGATGAGGTCAAAAGGCCTCTATAGAGTCACCATGGGAATTGAGACCGAGCCCAACTCTATTATGGAAAAATCAAAGTACTTCAATAGACTAGATGAATCATTTTGGATGCTTTGCCTCAACATTTTGATGGATCTTCTCTTCTATGTAGACAATATTGGAAAACCCAATGAAGTATGGCTCAATCTCGAGTCATTGTTTGGGAATACTGATGAGATGAGAGGACAAAACCTTGAAAACAAGTTGATCTCATTGATCCCAACTCACTTTGAGACGATTCATGACTTATTCACAAAGTTTAAATCATTGGTGCTTCAACTAAAACAATGTGGCATTGAGAATAAATATTAGAAGCTAACCTTGTCCATTCTTTTGAAGCTAGGCCCCAAGTATTCACTGTTTGTATCAACATTCCACTCAAGCAAGCTCACAGCTCAAAATTGGAGGATGCCTTCACCGACAGACTTCATGGAGTCTTTTACTTGGGAGAAATACAAGTTAGTGAAAATGGGTAAAATTGAATCCACTAAGGATCAATCCCTTGTTGTAGGTATGTTTAAATAATCCAAGGATTCAAAGCAACAAAGAGTCAAGGACAAGAAGTATTCAGATGAGGAAAGATCAAGTTCAACTGATGAGGATTCGAAAGACAAGAGGATAAAAGTAAGAGAGAGAATAAAAAATGTGATTATTCTATAGGTCCAAATCAATAAAAATATTATTTCATAATGAATATGAACATCATGACCAAGCGCCTTGAATACAACAATATTGATGTTCCATAATTTGTAAGAAGAGAGGAGTGCAAGCTCTCCTTGGAGCAAGAAGATGGTAAGCGCGTGTATGATTTGGGTGCTAGGGAGAAGCCTATTTCTAATATATATGTTTCATAAATATTTTTTTATAAATTACATTTTAAAACCTCCATCCCTTCCTTGGAAGAAACCCCAAATAGTTCACTGAATTTTCCTCCAAAAACTAGTCAGCTTTCACTAGTTTCTGACTTGTCTTCTGAAATCTCTTTCCCACTCCATTCAGATCCTTCAAATTTGGATTGTGAAGGTAATATACATTATTATATTCAGGTTATGAAAATAATAAACTCATTCCCCCAACCATTTTATTCCCAAAATACCCAACAACCCTCAAGTTCGCTAGTTGGAAAATCTTGCAATCGCATTGTTTCCAATACTATGTCACTTGTTTATGTTGTTTTTATGTATTGCATATCATTAATTGGTTGGAAAGAAATGTCATTGGAATTCATGGGATTATTGTTACACATATATGGACCTGATATTACCACCTATGGTTCAAATTTCAAGTCTCAAGACCATCCAAGTTCTCTCAACTGTCAGTGTGATCTAGTTACCAATTCTTTTCCCACTATGGACCCATTCGCTCATGGAGACACTATACTTCTGATACTTTATTCTATATATGACTTATATTATGATATTTCAAAGCCTCATGAGTTTTTTTACATATTTATGAAGGTGATTCATCAAATTGGGAAGAAGGTTCATGTTTTAATTCATGATATGGTAGCTACACATGAAGTTTATTTGGTTGAGTATTTTGATGCTCTATGGGAAGGGGTTTGCAGAGATATCCTTTCCATTATTGATTATGTTTCTATATCAGAGTATGGTTTCAGAAAAAAAACATTATTATGATTCTCCTCAATTAGAAAATGATGGCATTCAAGGGTCCTCTCCACATGCTCTTTGTCTACAACACGTTAATGCATTGATGCATGATCTTGGCATCCACAACATCTTTACCAAGTTCATCACCAAGAATTTGTTCATTGAGCTCATTCAAGTGAAGAAGAATACATGTTGAATACATTTTGATCATCTTTGTGTCATCTCCATTATTCAAGGAGGATTTTCCCCATGAGGTTTTTCCTCTTTCGCTATTTTATCTGGACAAATAAGTTTTTTGTAAGAGGTGACTTGAGCCTTAGTTTCCAAGGCCTCAATTTTTTATGTGGTTACACTAATTCGGGATTAAGTGGGGGTGTCATATAATAATACCACCTTTTACCATGGTCATATACACCAAGTTCACATTTTCATTTTTCTTTTACTTATGTCATATGGTCCAAGCCTTGGTTATATTGGTCTAGCAAGGTATATGGGTGCGGGTTGGACTCATAAATGCACCCAAGAACCATATTATTGGTTAGATAAGATAATGAGTACCCTAATTTATGAAATTTCAGTCCTTAGGATGATTTCACTCCTTAAAAAAAGGAACTGGTTTGACCAGAGGTGCCTATGCATGTATTTGGGTGGTTTTTGGCCCTTTTGGACCATTAAATGCTTCCTAGAGCCACTCTCACTCACCCATTCACTCTAGAACGCCTATAATACCCTCATGTATTTCATATAATGCTTCAACCATGTTAAAATGGCTATTAGTGACCATTTGGGGTGTTTTGGAAGCTCATTGGTCCACCTAGGGGGTTTTCAGGCCCAATCTAAGCCTGCCACATATATGTCACCAATTTTCCTCCTAAAGATAACGATTTTTTCCCATTGTATTATAAATATGTACCACACATATTTAAAATTTGTACACTAATGGAAACTTTAGTTATTGGAACCATCTATGTGTGTTAATTTTCTCACGTTTACTGTGTTTTCTGCATAATTTGTGAATATATTGAATTGTGAAGATTCCCTTAGCTCCTAGATCTTTTTGTGAATCATATTTTCACATAAAGTCATCATAGTATGCCATTTGGTTTTAAATTATTTGTATATCATTGTAAAGGAAAATTTTGGGTGTATGATTGGTGTTACTAGCCACCTAGGTTTAAATGTGAAATTATTACATGAGAGAAATAAAGTAAGTAGTTCAAATCAAGTTCAAATTGAGTCAAAACCAAATTTAAAGTTGAAATCAGGGTTGAATTCAATCTTAAAGATTCAATGGAAATTACCAAAGGGTCCTTATTGAGTTAAAAAGAAATGGGAGACATGGCTATGTAATAAAGTTTTTATTTAGTCAAACTCTACTGGTAAATGAGAAGAAAGTCATTAAAGTCAGATTGTGTTTATATTTTTCTAAAGGTAAGCTAAATTCATCATAGTATTCCATATGACTGTAAATTAATGTGGAATATTAACAAAGGGCCCTTATTGAGTTCATAAGACATGGGAAACATGGGTATGTGATAAAGATTTTATTGATTCAAAGTCTATTTGCAAATGATACGAAAGTCATTAAATCCAAATTATGTTTATGTTTTTATAAAGGAAAGCTAAAGTCATTGTAGTATCTCATATGGTTGTAAAGTAGTCTTATCTCATTGCAAAAGAAAAGTTGGGTGTACGATCGGTGTTACCGATCACCTAAGTTTAAATGTCAAAATATTGCATGAAATAAATAAGTAGTTCATGTCAAAGTCGAATTGAGTCAAAACCATATTTGAAGTTGAAATTAAATTTGAAGTCGTCCATAGAGAGTCAAGGGAATCAAAGGTCAAGTCAAGTCATGTGAAATTGTGGAATTGGTGCATCAATTAGGTTTCGCAAGCCAAGGTCATAAGTCTCTTGTTGGATGGACACGTCCTTACTACAATAAATTTTTTTTTATGCAGGTGCATGAAGAATATTGAAGGTACAAATAGAAGAATACGGATTAAGAAAGAAAAATATGAAGACTCTGTGAAAGAAGAAGATGATAAAAAAAGAAGTAGGAGATGAAAGAATCTAGAGGCAGGATTTTCACAAAGATGATGCGGCCAAATAAACATGAAAGAAGAAGAGGATAAGATAAGAAGAGAAAGAATATTGTAGAATATAGAATAGGACTGTGAAAGAAAGTGATAGAAGAATAAATGAGATGGATTCCCGAGCACAAAAAAATGAAGAGGAAATAAAATATTGAAGAGAAAAGTAATAAGGAGAACGAAGAAAATTTTGAAGTAGTTAAAATAAAGAAGAATGAAGAAACAAATCAAGATAAAAATGAGCAATGAAATAATACTACGTGGTCAATAATTGAGATCCAAATAAATTGAAGTGAAAACATAAAAAAATGAAATCACTAAGAAGTTTGATGATTCAGCTTGATATTTTTTTGGGGATGATGGATAAGAAAATGGTCTTGGTCCTTTATTTGTAAAAGGTTATAATAACCTCAAAATGAAAATGTATTTGAAATTTTATGGGAATGAGATAAATGATGATGATGTAATCTGTGATAATGCATGTATACCTCAACTATTTGATTGTTGATGGTTAGTCGTAAACAAAAAATGGGGAGAGGGGGGGGGATGGTGGTCACAAAGAGGTGAGACCCTATTTTTCAAGGCCATGGTTTCAAAAATGGTACAATGTTAGCATTAGTTTTTTATTTTGAGGTTTATTTTAGAAAAATTCTACCAATGATATTGATTGTTAAGTCCATGCTTCCAAATCTCATGTTACAATTTCAGCATTTGAAAAAACCAATGTGCTCCGATAAAATTAGTTCTCTATTCAATGGTTATTATAAGGATATTGTTAGAAACAATATGGGTTTGTAAGGAAATGGTTGTATTTTTAATATTGAAACAAAAAGGAGTGCTATTGGTAGAATCACTTTTAAATTTGTAGGTTGAGTTTTGTGTTTTTGACACAAAAAATGGATTTTTAGGGCTAGAGTTCTTGTTGTGAGTATAAAGTTCTCATCAAGTTGTTTAATGTATTGGGGCTCAATGTAGGTACCCACTTGAAGAATAAGGCCACTAGGATGTTGAGGTATCCAAAGTTATTTTTCTTACCTAGCTTGCAATATGACTATTGCTTCTTAAATTGACAACTAACCCAAAACACCAGTCAAACAATTCCTCAGGCATTCCACTCCAAGGTGCATATGATTATGAGTGGCTAAATGCAATGATGACACACCTACCACCCATGTGATGGTTTTCACTATCACCTTGAGTGGGAAACTAGCGATTTGGCCAATAGGAACTTGTGTACCATATTTATGGGATCCAGGAAAGCAATACATGTTCACATAGTCTTGAACACTAAGTGGGTCTCCCCCATGACCAGAGCCACTCATATTTATCAGAATACCTATATGTGAGAAACCTATGATAAAGTAAATGTATTCAGTACTTATGTCTAATGTTTCACCTTGTATATCGAAAAATTCCTAGTCGGGATCCCAACGTCGTACTATGGACTCTAATAATCTCACTTGTGCGTGCATGTTTTCCATGAGGAAAAACCTTAAGAAACCACATCGGAGAATAGAATTTAATGTCAATGGATATTTTAATGCTTATGTATCAATATCCTCATGCTCTCTCTCTCTCTCTCTCCATTCAAGCACCATCTTTCCTGCAAAGATGAGTTTTTGTGGTTATTTTCATAAAAAAGACACAACCCGCACAATGCATGACTATGCAGTTAGGACAGAGTGTACCATACGTGTGTATCCTATTGCATACTCATGTATTTTCTCTAATATGTGATTTTGCAACATGATACCCATGTATTCTACATGATGCCCTTTCAAACTCACTAAAATACCTAAAAATGGCAGGAGAACTTTAAAAAATTGTATCAAATGAAAGATGGGAAAGAGATGAATTACCTGCAATTTGTGAAAGTTGATTTGGTCCAATGGTTTCATTGTATGAAGAGTTTGAATTTTGAATCTTAAACTTTCATTATTCAAGGTAAAAGTCAAAATGAATTGTTTTTTAACCAAATTTACTATTTATAGTAAAAATTTCAAATTTTTGAACTACTTTTCTATGCTTTTTGGTAATTTATGAAAATATTTTGAAAAATAATTCATTGATTTTTTTAGTCTTGCAAGACATGGATAAAATTTTAACATGTTTTCTCGACATATAAGATAGGATTTGGTCCTATTTCATCTCACATTTATACATGATCATGTTCTAAACCATAGGATTCACTTTTTATCCACTGACTGCGATATATAACCTAGTATTCCCCTTCAAACATCAATATTCTTCCATGGATTAGAACCAACCAAACATGGGTTTCCTTATTTAGAACATTTCTTGTCATTTTTGGCACCCATGCTACTTGTTTCTAGGTTATGGGGGCCTTCATAGTAGTTTTACATGCAAAAAATTGCCTCATACTTCATCCTTTGAGGACTATCCTTTTTTATAAGGCTCCCATTATATGGAGTTATCTTCAAGCCCTTTTCTAGACCTTATGGATTACTTACGAAAAAATAATACTTTAGTTCATTGTGTCTAAAAGAGTATTTCCAGGTATAAGTTTATCTCTTTTTTTGGGCTTGGAAGACTAAATTTACGAAAAATGAATCTTTTTTAGCTTACTTTTTTTTCTCTTTCTCTATATTAAACTATGAAAAATATTTTGAGCATACTTTATGTCATTATCATGCGCGTTAAAACTCATTATAAAGCATTGAGTTTACTATTGGCTTCCCCATACTCGTAGATAAATGGAACATCCCGAGTGATATTTCCTTCCTTCACACTAGTTAAACTAAGGCTACATGCTTGCTTTTGAAGGAGCGTCTGTTCGGTGATAGTTTACCCCTTTTTCAGAACTTACCAGCTAAATACAAAAAAGGTATACCTTAGTTCCTCAAAATCTAAGAGAGTTATACTTTGGATTCTTTTATACTTTTTTGTACTAAAGAGACTAACTTTACAAAAAAGCACCTCCATAGAGTCTTCTTCGGAGTTTTTAGACTCGAAAATTATGAAAACTCCAGCGAGCATACACTAATTTTGGGCTCATAAAATCTACGAATCGATGAATTATCAAACAATATTCTATCTCTTCTTCAAGCTTTTTCAAAAATCAATAAGACCTTGAGTTTTCTTTCTTGGACTTGTTAAAAATTAACAAGAAAGGAAGGAAGGAAATACTCTCTTTACTGTAATTTTGTTGGAAGCAAGTCCCTTGAACAAAGCACTTGTTTGAGTCTCTTGGTACTCATGTTTCATTTTCAAACTTCTTAGTTTCAACTAGAACTTTGAGTTACTACTCCTCCATCGTTTACTTATTTATAGTACATGGGGAATATGTTGATGTCTCTTACATTACAAATGAGTCTAGTTGTCTATCTTGAAGTTTTCAGCTGCCCTGAGTCATCTCTGTGCCATGCTCACTATTCAAGGATCCCTAACCTCTGTCCGTTTACCTCGATTCCTATCATGTTTATCCCTGAGTTCGATCTATTCCTAACTTCTCATATCCAGTATACATGCTTACTAATGTGACATGTTGAAGGATTCAGTGCTTTCCCTCTCATGCATGGCCCATGCTAATGATGAAGACTTTGAGTTTCGATAGTACCTCAGGAACCACTTTTCCTATTGGTGGTCTCCTTTGCATTGGTTATTGGTACAAATTTTTTATCGGCATTCCGATGGAATCTTCCATGTTCAACTTCAACTACCATATTCACATGGTAGTATTCATACTTATTACTTTAGATTCATATGAAGACCTTGGGTGTACATCCTATGAAGCCTAAGTTGCACCAGATCATGTCATGATTTGTGACACCACTCCAGCTATTGAAGATCTACTATTTTACTCATGTGGCTATGATCCACCTTGTAAACATGTGTGGCGTTATAACCCGTATTATATGATGTATATGTATCTTGTAAAGGATCTAGTGTTCCATATTATTGAACATGGAATCCTCAGTGATGATTTTGTAACAATGACCTCTATTTTGTTGTTTCAGGTAATTGTTTGCAGCCTATATTCTGAGCCTATGAGCTAAACAATTATAATGTATTCCAACCATCCTTACTCTCTGAAATCACACATTATGGGGAATTTGTTATACCTTGAACTGGAAATTCTCCATCTAAGTAATGACACCAATTGTGTCGTCACACAAAAGGAAAATATTGATAGAAGTATCCCTAACTTTATAAGAGTATTGGACCCTTGATATATACCATTAACTCCAATATCATACATATCTGCATTTGAACTCACCTTGAATATGCGAGTTTCCTTATATAAAACTGCATACCATACTTTAGTTTCCCACAAGAAACCTGTGTATTGATCTCAAATGTTGAATACATGAGTTTCCTCAAGGAAACCTACATATCATTCATGAGTTTCCCTAATAAAACCCATGTATTTCATTAATATTTGTTAAAAATAAAAAGATAACTAATCAAGGGGAAGTTGGGGCCGGTTTGGAAACCTCCTTAACTTCCCTAACCATCCTAGCCTCAAAATACCTCCTTCCAAAAAACTATAAAAATAGTAGAAGGGATAGAGGAGAGGGGACCAACTTTGGAGGCAAAGTCATGCTGGAGAATTTCCATTGAGGAGAGGAGCAAGAGGACTTAGATATAGGTTTTAAAAGAATCTTGATTAGACAGAGGATATGTAATGTTTCCAGAAACTCTATCAATAAAGAATGTATTTTCCTTCCATCAATGTGTAATGCATGCTTCAATTGTTTTTGAGTATTGAGCTAGATTGTTCTTTGATTTGAATTGCAATATTTATATATGTTCATGTATCATATGTTATAACAACTTAAGGTTATTTGAGGAAGGTTGTTTTCTTTGCTTCATGTGTTGGATATTGGGAACTAAAGAGCATTGAGGAAAAGAGACCAAGCTAGGATATACCTTAAGAATAAGGTGCACATCTCTCATCTCTTTTTCTTTAATATATACTTGTAATCATGTCTATCTAAATACAAAATCACAGTATGTTGGTGGCCTCAAACCCCAGCCATAGGATAAATTCCATAACAACAATGCTTTTTCAAATTCTCATTGTCCATGATAAGTGTCATCCAATCGTGTCGAAGGACTGATCAAGTCAATAGGCATTGAGGGTTGAAATCCATAGTAGATTTCAAACAAACTCTTTTTTATAGAGATGTGTTGAGCACGATTTTAACTATGTTGAATGTATCAGAGACTTTCATCCCATGTTCGATGATTCTTATGGTTATACATGTGGAGCAATTGTACAACCAAGCGATTCACAACTTTTGTTTGTCCATCTATATGATGATGGAATGTTGTCGATAAAGAAACTTGTGTGTCAATTTTGTTCTAGAGGTTTTTCCAAAAAATGCTAATGAATATGGAATTTCTGTCAGAAACAATAGTTGTCAGTAATACAAAATGTTTCCAGACATGTTCAAAGAAGAGTTGAGCAGTATGTTGCATTGTTATCGTCTTCTTGCAAGGAATGAGAATGGTCATCTTGGAAAATCTATCTACTATGACCAAGATCATGTCATGGTAATTCTTGTTGATAGGTTATCTGGTTAAGCAATCCATAGAAATAGATTCCCAAGATTTATTAGGAATTGGAAAGGGAATATATAAGCATTGTTGTATGTTAGGTGGTTTAGCAATGACACAAACCATGCATGATCGTATTTAGTTGTTGACATTATATGTAAGTGTAGGTAGGTAAAAATACTTCTAAAGAATGATGAGGGTATTCGCCACTCCAAAGTATCATGTAGTATTGTTGTAGTGCTCATGCCAAATGAGATTTTTTCAGTGGTCACATGTTAATACACAAAGTTGTACGAGCTTGTATAGCAAGGTGTCTTTTAGGAAATATTCTTTGGTAGATAACTTGTAAGTTTGAAGGTGTCAATAGAATGATGAAAATTCATTGTCTACTTGATACAATTAAGTCCAAGTCATGGTAACATATCCCTGCATGCTCATCGCTATAAGAAGGATAGTAGTGGGCGGTCCACTTAGACAATTAGCTATGGCATTGGACTTTCCTAAAGAAGTCGATTACATACCCCAAGTATTTGATGTTTTTCATGGAAAATGAACACTTATTCATATTCAAGTAGAGTTGATGTTGTTAGAGGACGTCGAGGATTTTTCAAAGATGTCATGCATGTTCCTCCCACATTCTATTATAAATAAGGATTTTGTCAAGATAAAAAATTACATATTTCCCTATAAAAGGTCGTAACACATCATTCATGTATTGCATGAAGGTTGCAGGTGCCTTGGTTAAGCCGAAAGGAATGAATAACCATTCAAACAATCCTTCCTTGGTCTTGAAAGAATTCTTCTAGACATATGAGGGCTCAATATGAATTTAATAATATCTAGACTTAATATCAAGTTTAGCACATTTTAGATAATCAATTAATTCATCAATTCTTTCAAAAGGGTATCGATTCTTCACTAAAATATTATTTAGTTCCCTGTAGTCGATGCACATGCACCAAGTCCCAACTTTATTTGGAATAAGGACAATTGAACTTCCACAAGGAGAGGGGTTAGGTCTGATATGGCCCTTGTCAATCAAATCTTGGATCTACGATGAATATATTCATTCTCAATAATGGATCTCATGTAAATAGATGCATCAGGTAGAGCATAATTAGGAGGGAGTTCAATGGAGTGTTTTACCTGGTAGTGTAGCGATACTTCGTGGGGCGATTTGAACATATTTCAATATTCTTCAATAAATTTGTCAATTTGATGCTATTGTCACGAACTATAGTTTTCAGTTGGTCAATAAGTTGCTACACTATTCCTAGAATGTTGAGGCTTGATCATGACCAATGCAAATTTTTAAGCATGGTTGGCCAATGTTTTTTCTTTTTTAACAGATACCATTTCAATTGTAGGTGCAGGTCACTATTCTCGTATTCCATACCACTGGTTGTGAATTTTGACAACCACCTTCTTCATACATGATTGATAACTTCCATGTCGGTCCCACAAGTAAGGTTTCCCAAACAATGTGTCAAATATGGAAAGAGGTTTCGCATTGCAAAGTACTTCATCTTTGAAAGGAATGATGAAGTAATCGATCTTGCATTGTCGAGTTATTCTGAGTTGTTGTCTGTCCTTATGAAACCGATGTTATAAGGTTGAGGATCCGTTGTGGTGACAAGACCCATTTTATTCACAAGAGATTCATAAATAAAGTTCTTCCCTCTTCCATTATCCATAATCAGATGCAATAGATTATTCTGAACCCATATCTATGTATGGAATAGGTGCTCTCATTCCTTCTAGTCAACAACAGCCGAATCTGCTATAGTTGTCGATGTCGATTCCAAGAGGGTCGACGGTTCTAGGTTGGATTCCATGATGTATTTTTCAAACATGTCGGATGTAGACATTTTTTCCATAAATGTCTTTCGATATTTGCATTCAGGCACGTCATGCTAGGATGAGTTGCGGTAATCATGTCATTTCTACATGTTTTTCAATAGATTCTCCCACCAATGGTGCACAAAATTTGACATCTTTAAGGACATAATGGTTATATTCTCAACTTTTGAGAGTCAATTCTAAGAGAAATAGGATTTCGTCTGGTGTATCGAGTTGTCGACGGATTCAAAGTAAACTTATCCTTCAAGATTCAGTATATACAAGTTCATTTGAACCTTAATGGGCATGTCTTTTTCATAAGTGTATCTTTTCGATGTTCCTTCTAAATTCGAGGTGATTCGCATGAGAATTTCATTGAACTAGGTTGAACATTTTGGTCCACTGTTAATCCAATGCTTTCTCTAGTATTTTCCCCATCTCTTTAATTGCATCGAGTTTTTCTGATTCCTCTTCCATGTTCAAATAAGTGTTTTGAAATGGTAAATAATCAAAATTCAAAGGTATCATTTGTCTATAATGTTGAGTTTGCGAGCATGTTTGCATAGGAATAAGTCATGTAACTTCTCAAGAAGTTTCTATGCGGAACTTACGCGAGGTTAGGATGAAAATATTGAAGGCCGGATGGTAGCTCAGATACTGATTTGTTGATCTTATACCAAGTTAGTACTATGGTACCAATGATCAATGTCGACCAGGTGTTCGATAGGGGACAACAAGTTTGACTAAATGAGTAAAGTTTTTTCTGTTGCTAAATTTCTGTGGTGGTAAGTTATTGATGTTGTTGTCAGAGAAACCACAGTATCGAAATGACCAAGTCAACGTTTCGGATCCATATCAGGATTCATCATCAGGACAATGTCGAATGTGGAGAGAGTGAGAATCGTTGATAAATACTGGAACTGTGTAGAAGAAAAAAGTCTAATGTCGGCTTCGGAGGGTAGGGTTTGCTAGGTTAAAATTTTATTTATTTTATTTTATTTTCAAAATGTGTAGAAATTATTTTTATTTAAATATTTTTTAAAAAACAAGAATTTGTTTAGCTTATTAAAAAAATTTATACAATTGCTATATTAAGACTTTATTTTAAATATTTTAAAAACCTAAGGAAAACTAATAAGAAACAAAAAAATTTAATACTTAATTATTTAAGAAGTTTTTAAGGTGTAGTCACGTTTATTAAAAAAAATTATAATTTAAAATATAATGTGTCAAAAGCATTAAAAATTGTTGAAATATATTTATTATTATTAATAAATTTATTTTAAAAAATGATTATTAATGTGTCTAAAACTTAAGGAATGTTAAAAATCTTTAAGGCTAATAGAAAGTTAATTCAAATTTCTTATTTTTACTTGTAATTAATTTTTTTTTATTAAAATGTGATTGAAATCTTTTAGGTCAAATTTTGGACAAGAAAAGGTCGAAAAGGATAATAATGTTGATTTTAATTATATTTTTAAATTTAATTTTTAATTTCAATTTTAATTTTCCTAAAATTTGAATTGATTTTTAATTTTCCTAAAATTTAAATTGATTTTTAATTTTTAATTTGATATTTCAATTTTAAATTTTAAAGTATTTGAATTTATGGTTTTTATTTAAGGACAAGGAAGGAGGACAAAAGAAGAAAGGAGAAGGGCTTGAATGAGGGAAAAGGGAAAAAGGGGAAAAGGGGAAAAGGTTAAGATCAAGAGGAACGAAGTCAAGGGACAGAATGAGGGGGAAAGTCGCCTTTCCGATTGAGAATAGAGGGAAGCCAACTAGTGCTCACCATCGAGACCGCCATCCCTATTTAGATTGTGTGGAAGTTTGATAGTTTCTAAGGCCTCTCTGAATTTTCTTTTGAAATAGTGGTCCTCTTTCATGAGGATAATGGTGTCTTCTAGGAAAATGTGATGTTTGGTTTTTGCAACATGTTCCGCAAGGGCTAAGGAATGGATACGTTCTTTTCTAATGTCTGCCCCATGTTCTTTTAAATAATAATAAATATATTTCAACAATTTTTAATGATTTTGACACATTATATTTTAAACTATAATTTTTTTTAATAAAAATGACTACACCTTAAAAACTTTTTAAATAATTAAGTATTAAATTTTTTTGTTTCTTATTAGTTTTCCTTAGGTTTTTAAAATTTTTTAAATAAAGACTTAATATAGCAATTGTATAAATTTTTTTAATAAGCTAAACAAATTCTTGTTTTTGTAAAATATATTTAAATAAAAAAAATTTCTGCACATTTTGAAAATAAAATAAAATTAATAAAATTTTAACCTAGCAAACCCTAGCCTTTGAAGCCGACATTAGACATTTTTCTTCTAACCATTTCCAGTATTTATCAATGATTCTCGCTCTCTCCACATTCGACATTGTCTTGATGATGAATCCTGATATGGATCCGAAACGTCAACTTGGTCATTTGGATACTGTGGTTTCTCCGACAACAACATCAATGAGTAAATTTTTATTATGGCGGAAGCAATATAAAAAATGTTGACAAATTAATAAAGCAATCAGGAAATAAGAATATGTTTATAGAAAAAATGCAAGAAATTAGAAAAAAAATTATTCTATTAATTCTCTATGTACAAGTTTATATAGAGTGTTGAGGTTTCTTGGGATTTGCATTCAGTTACAACAGGAATTGTAATAGTTGGAGAAGTGAAACCATCACAATCAACTAGTAGACAGAGTATAAATCTATCGAAGTCGGTATTATTAGTGTGCAATGGTTGGTGTCGATGGATCATGTTGGAGTCATCAGTATTTAGCAAGTTATGATCTAGTAATTTTTGGTATTTGTCGGTCGTCTTCTTCGACAAGTGAAGTGAGAAGTTGACTAGGAATAATCCAACTAGTCTAACAATCCAATTAACTTTTGGTATGGATTAGGTTGAAATGATAGCCTCATAGGATAATTTTATAGTGGCATCCCCTATTGCAATGTTCCATGCCAGCACCAACTAATCCACTCCATTAAATAGTATGACTCCACAGTGTACAAGACCCTTAATGTATTGATTCTATTCCACAATTAATTCTCCATATAAACCCAAATCCTCAATACAATACCAATTCTTGGAATCTAGAATTCAAATTCCGAATCAAGTGGATCCATGTTATATGGGTAAATACCTTTATCTTCTCCTCACATTCTCACGCTCAAGTTATAAAAAGTGCATTATTAACAATTTTTACTATTGTAAACACTTGATATAAAATGCAAGCCATGTGCATAAAAAACATCTTGGTCAAATTCAAAATTAAATACTAAAAATCCAAAGTTGTTATGTAAAAACATAGTGTAAAACTACAAAATTGGGAAAATGCATACCAAAGAAAGTGCACATGCCATTAATTTAAAGTAATAAAATGGGATTCAAGGTAGATATGTTTTTGACAAAAACCTATTTCAGATTCCTCAAAATTTAGTTTCATTCGTCCGCATTTAGTTTGACAAAGAGTCATTTTTATGTGTTCAATCTAGTTTGACCCAATTCAGTAAAATGCACACCCAATCCTCATTGTTGGGTATTTTTTAGTGCTCTTAGTTGTAGATGGTGCATTTTACTATTTTCCACCTTCTTGTATATCTATTTTTTAAATTTAATTTCAAAAAACACATTTTGTGCATAAACACTTCATGATTTTCTTGTGTTTATGAAATGCCTACCTAGTTTAATAAAAATGCAAGCAAAAGACTCCTATTAAATGTTTATAGAATTTTTTTGGGGAAATATGATAGTTTGAAATATTGAGAACAATATCCTTATGTTAATTTTATATAACTAACATCATATGTTCAAATTTAAGTGATGAAAATTTCAATATTAACAAATTTTACTATTATTAACACTTGGTGGAAAATGAAAGCCATGAGCATAAATACACACACTAAGATTGTGCAATCATATTTGAATAAATGAGGTATGATACATCTGTATTTTAATAAATTTCATACCCTTAGATGATATGTTTTGTTGATTTTGGAAATAATAATAAGTATTTTTACGACCATTTAAAAACAACATAATTATCTTTTAAAGATCCCATTGGGTTCTTTGATGAATCCTTCCAACTAAGGGTTTATTGCAAAATCATTCTTATCAAAGGCCATATAATCTATAAGTTTCTAATTTGTATGAGTTTTGGTGACAATACTAACACTAGATCAAAACTTATGGGAGTTTATGCATTACTCATTTTTTCTCTTCATAAAGGATTATTGTCTCTACATGTGGTAGGAAGTTCAAGAGTAGTTATTGATTGGGAGGATTGAAATAAAAATATACAAGTGGATATAATATCCCATTTATTTAAAAATAGTAGAGAGATTCAATACAATTTCAATTTTTTTAATGTACCTTTATAGGATTAAGGCACACTAGGCAAAGAAATTTAAAAAATACAATGAATAGTTTGTTAATAGAATTGCTTCAAACACCACAAAACTTTTCCTACTCTTACAAATATGATAATAAGTTCAAATAAATCCTTATTATGATATACCACCACATAAATAGACTCCCAAATTTAACAACTACACATTTACTTTGCTACATCACACCTAGGTAGACTACTTTAGTAAAACCAAAGGCTTCATGGCAACGGCCCCAAGATTTATGTGGAACCCAAAGGATACTAGTGAAGGATGGAAGTTTTTTTATTGTATATAAACCCACACATATTATTCATACTTTGATATAAAATATTAAACTCGGTTTGGGTCAAATTTGGGAGATAGAGAGAAAACTAGGAAATTGGGACTGCTCAACTAGTGAACTTCTAGATGAACTAAAAAATCATAAAAGGGTAATGAATTGTAGGTTTAAGGATTTTAATGAGTTATAAATTTCCTTATAGAAAAACATCAACTTTCATATTGAAATATAATGGATCAAAATTCATTTTATTAGCTCAATACTGAAAACTAGTCAAAGTCGAGCCTCCAATAGAGCATGGGTGAAAGAAACACAAGACACATAAAATTTTATAGAATGAGAGTGCATAAATAAATATTATTATTAAATAAGTAAAATATTACATATAATTACTTCAATAAATTCATACACATCGAACCATATAAACACATTCACATTCAAAACTACAACCAACTCACTGGAGAATTACACATAACTCGAGAATTCGAACAATTGGAGATTTAACAATTCATAATGAGTTAGAATGACCTAAAAGTTCAAGAAAGACATAAATTTAAACTCAATTATAGTGTATTAATTCATTCTACTCAACCTCCAACTAATTCCTCAACTTGATTGGTCAAGAGAAGGGGTACATCTCCCAATTGGTGAATATGGGCACATCTCCCAAGTCTTGAAATTATCACTACTCTTCAATTTTGAAATTCGATAATGGAAAAATATGTGAATGGTGTTCTATATCTCTCTTTTATAGAATTTTTAGTTTCTTAGGCAAGGTATTCCTTGGATTCGATTCATGGCATGTGGTCCACTAGCTCATACATGCACCCTCCTTGACTGAATTAGAGACTTGCATATTTGTGTGATTTGTTTCCTTTATTTCCTATCTTTATACTTTGGTATGATTTTATTTTCTTTAGAAACTTCTTCTTTTCCTTGATTTTCTACTTCTTTCCTGATTTTCTTTGCTTTTCTCGCCTTTTTCCAGTTTCCTGATTTTCATTGATTTTCCTACTTTGTGCTTCTTTATTCTAGTTTCCTTTTGTTTGCAAGGGAACTCTAAAGGTCCTCCTAATATACTATGCACCCTCATGTGCACAATTAATCAGAAATAAATATTATTTTTTATATTTTAGGCCAATATTAATAATATTAACTTGTGTAAAATATTATTGGCCAATTATTCCCAAATTATTAATAATTATCTTAGGAAACTCAAATTGGGAATTTTATTCCTTCATGTGGCCCACCTTAGTCCAATTATTATTCATTTACACCTTTGGATGTATTACTTAGGTAAATTTTCACCCTTATCCACTAATTTTATAATTTTAATCCTAGGCGACTTAGGGCAAAATTATGTCTTGGACCATAGCGAAAATTGGGAACATGAAAAATACTCCCCTCCTAAGAGTGTGTGTTCTCAAGGAATTTATTCTAAGGACTCACAATACATATTCATCCCAAATATTCTCATGTATTTTCTTCCTGTCATCATATTGATGACCATACTAAGTCACCAACTCTCTGCACCACAATGAAATCATCAAAATCATGGGATTAAACAAATGAATGGAAATGAAACATATGCTCTGCTCAATGCATGCTCCTATAATCAACTGATATAGGAAACCCTCCATCACTCATCATTAAGGAAAACAATATCCACTCATCAGTCCTCCATACCTCTTTGGCTGATTTGGTATTATTCGCAACTTGTCATTGATTGTCTCTGAGATGAATTTATTTGTTCGGATCCAAGATATTTCTTCTTTCACTCTACAACCTCCAAAATTCTGTTCCAAATGTTTAGGAACTCCATTCCAGTACCATGCTTTGAAAGAATACTTTCCAATGGATATATGGAAAGTAGTATGGAAGCCAAATTATCCCAGCACAATTAAATTATTTGGGCTTGACCAATCGAAAGTGGCCAAAATATTATTCATGTGAACTTCAACTTCATATTTCCCAATAATATGAGAAATATACATGATATCCATCATTCCAAACTCACATTCGAACATCTTATCACAAAAATGTTTCTCCTCCAGAAAGGTTAGTGCAATATCCCAATGGTGCAAATACTCTTCCCAAATCTTACTACAAATCAAAATGTCATCAAGAAAAAGTAATACATACTCACAAAGATACTTACCAAATACCTTGTACATGCAATGATAGAGTGTAGATGGTGCATTAACCAATTTAATGGCTATGAATAAGGATCCATAATGGCCATAATGACAAAATGTAGTGGCCTCTTGCAGAGCTTCTCCCTTCAAACTAGACTGGTGAAAACCAATGTGGAGATCAAACTTGGGGTACTTCTTGTCCTCATGCATTCATTTCTTTTCCTTTCCCAGGATGATTGTGGATGAAATTGGATGTTATGATTAACTAATCCCCCCTTTGATCGCCATAGTCTAATTGTCATTTCCTAGATTAGGAGTATGTTTCCACCTCACTAGTGCCATGGGGGACTCATCTAGGTCCCACCTAAAACTTGATGCACTAGTTTGCATGAGTTTAGGATCTCCATAGGGCAATCCATATAATTTAGGATCCCACACTGAATCATGGGAGTCCCATCATCGGTTCACCCTATTCTTTGTTGAGTTATCCCTAGAAGGGAATTGGTTAGTTCATCTCTATTTAGTCTAGAGCCACGTTTCCCTGATTCAAGGAGGTTAGGCACCTTTTCCTACCTACCTTGTTTAGTTAGATGACTATGAATTGATTTAGTTGTCTTGATTTATATCAGTGAGCTCTTAGTGGTGATTCTCTCACATTGAGTTAGCATTGGAGTCCATCCAAGTTGGTGAATTTGAATCCTACCTAGTGTATTCAAATTATCCCTATTGTATCATCATTGAATTACAAAAAGGTTAATGACAATTGATGTAATGTTATGTTGACCAACTTTTTCTCTTGGTTTGTCGATTTTCACCATGAATGTTTGATCATTGTACATTGAATTGTCTCTCTCTCCTTCAATCTTGTTTCACATTGAACTCATTCAGGTCTAAGGATCCTAATATTTGCTAAATTAAACATGGTATAAGAGTAGGTAATTAGGACAACTTCAAACCTCAAAAAACTCCATTGATGCAACACAAGCAATTGGGTTCCACCTAATTCCTGGTATTCTTGCCTTGCTCCCTCTCTATTTTTTCCAGAGAAGTCTAGACAGGAGTGATTCACTCAAAGAAGGTGCAAATGTCGAAGTGGAGAGTGTTTGAATTGGATTGAATTCGAATTGAAGTGTTTTTACAGGTAAATGGAAGAATTCAGAATAATTAGCTGCTCCTTGGAGCTGCAAGATGAGAATTTAGTAGCCTTGACACCTAGAATCCTCACATGCTTCAATTATATTGATTGGGGGGTTGATATGAAATTAGTGTTGCACAACAAAGGTATATATAGGGTCACCATGGGCAAGGAGGTCAAACCCTAACAACCTCTTAAGAATTTGAAGTATTTGAACAAGTTGGATGAATCATTTTGCTTCATGTACATTCATATCTCCAGGGAGTTACTCTTCCATCTTTATGGATTGAAAACTCCCAAGGACGTATGGGGGAATATTGACTCCATGTTTGGAAAGAAGGATGAGTTGAGGGGACATATTTTGGAGAATGAGATGATTGTCCCATATCCCAACAACTTTGAAACCATCTAGCAGTTCTTCTCAAAATTCAAGTCTATTATCATGCAGTGCAAGAAGTGTGGGATTGACAAGAACAATGAGCAATTGGTGCTCTCAATTTTGGGAAAAATTGGACAAGAATTCTCAATGTTCATATCCACCTTTCACTCTGGGATACTAACAAATCCTAATTGGTGAATGTCATCCATTGCTTCCTTAACAAAATCTCTTATTCAGGAACAATACAAGCTTATACAGATGGGATCTCTCAAAGCCTCCAAGAATTAGGCTCTCTTAGATGGGGAGACTAAGAATGCACAAGAAAAGGGGAAGCAGAAAGTCAAAGAGAAGAATACCATTGATTTTAGTCCTAAGGATAAGCAAAATCCTTCAGAATGAGCCTCAGGTTCCAAGAAGGAAAAGCACCAGAAGTTTGACAAGGCCAATTGCTCTTACTGCAAGAGAGGAAATAATCCAAAGAATATATGTCTGAAGAAAACCATAGACCAAATTTCTAGGCTCCTAGAATAGAAAATTATTTCCCTTCTTGAAGGTGCAAAGAAGAATGATGTTGGAAACAATATTGAAGATCATGAGAGATTCCATGCTCTAAAGGTAGGATTCTATCATTCATAAGCTTTTCTCATTAATAATGGAGCCTCCAACCACATTGTTTCCTCCAAAGAATCATTCTCTTCTCTATATCTCTCTAGAGGACCAAACATCCACATGGGAGATGACTCACAAATCCTAGCTGTCAGGAAAGTTTCCATCAAATTTGAGCATGGAGTGTTCAAGAATGTTCTTTATTTCCATTACTTGGCAATAAATCTATTGTCTATATACTATATGAACCATACTAGCTCACGCAAGTGAGTCACATTTGATCACGACTCAATGAATATTTATAAAATTTATACTTGGAATCTAATAATGAAAGGAACTTGAAATCATGCCTTCAAGGCATACAATTTTCTCAATTTCTTCCTAACTCAGGTCCAACTTCCTTATTGACTCATTCTAATGATACAAGCAGGATTTGGCATGAAATATTTGGCCATCTAAATTTCAAGTATCTCCAGTAGCTAGACAATGAAGAGATGGCTAAGGGATTTCCTCTCATCAAGTCCTCTAAATGTGTCTATAATGGTTTCGTAGTAGGTAAGTACCCAGAGAAAAGGTATGAGGTTGGGAAGGAAATAAACGTTGCCTCTACACTTGATATAGTTCATAGTGAAGTCTCTTGACCAATTCCTACCACATTTATGAATGGATTCGGATACTTTATGACCTTCATTGATGACTACTCAAGGTAGTGTTGGATCTACTTCGTCGATCAAAATTATGAGGTGTTTGAAACCTTTTAAATTTTCAAATCCTTAGATGAGAACACTCTTGGAATAAGATCAAAGCACTCAGATCATATAATGGATGAGAGTGCGTCAAAAGAGAATTCCATCAACTGTGTGCTTCAATAGGTATTCAAATGCAACACTCAGTCCCATACACACCACATCAAAATGGTGTAGCTAAGAGGAAGAATAGGTCCTTGAAAGAGATGGTTACATTCCTTCTTGAAGCAAGAAATCTTCCATCATATATGTGGGATGAAGAAGTAAACTATGCTTCGTACATCCAAAACATAGTTCCTCATAATTAAATGATTGGGGTCACTCCTTTTGAAGTATTAATGGGACATAAGCCCACTGTTTCACATATAATGGTTTTGGTTCCAAAGCAAGGGACAAAATTCTGACTGATAAGAGGAAAGCCTTCCAAGCTCAGAGTATTGAATGCATATTGTTGGCATATGAAAATGATGAAAAGGCATACAAAGTGATGGAGATTCTAACCAAAAAGTGCTTCATAGAGTGTAGTGTTCAATGTGAAGAAGATCATGTGCATGATCCACAACCATCTGAAGAAAAAGAAGGTATAATTACTCAATAAATACCATTTGTAGATGATTATGTATTAACTAATATTTCATATTCAAAGTCCAAAGATGAGGATCAATATGCTCAATATATTGATATTGAGAATAAATATCAAGTAGATCTAGATCCAGAACTAGCATCTGGTCCCAATCAAAGGCCTAAATTGGCCCAAAAGCTTATTGAAGTTGCTGGGAATAGTGTTGAGGATCCATATGGAAAAAACAGAAAATGATCTCAATATCATGATGAAAATATTGCACTATGCCATATAGATCCACTTCTCCTAGAGAGGTTTTTTATGATGATGGGGTGAATTCCACAGTCATACAGTGAAACTTTTCATGATCTAATATGGAAGGAAGCCATGGATAATGAATTTTATTCACTACAAGACAGCTAGCCTTGGAAGCTTGTCTACTTACCTCCTAGGAGAAATTTAGTTTAGTGCAAACGGATCTACAAGAAAAATATAGTATATAATGGAACGAATACCAAGTATAAGGATCAGTTAGTGGCAAAGGGGTACTAGCAAGTCCATGGGATGGACTACAATGAGACATTCACTCATGTTGCAAGAATGGACTCCATAAGTCTAGCTTTGGCCATTGCAGCTTCGCAAAAGTGGGAGGTACATCATATGGATGTGAAGAATTCATTCCTCCATGGTGACTTATAAGAGGAAATATATATGAGAAAACTTGAGGGGTATACTCAATATTCCTCGGTTTGAAAACTGAGGAAATATCTCTATGGGATCAAGCAATCCCCAAGGGCATGGTATGCCAAGATGGATTCCTTCCTAATGTCACATAATTTTGAGAGGTGTAAATTTGACTGCAATGTTTACATGCAACATAAGGGAGGATTCTTATTGTTGATTTTTATTTATGTAGATGAATTTCTCATTACTAGTAGCTCATTTGTTGGATTGAGAGGCATCAAGTCATATTTGAGAGAGACATTCTCCATGACTGATATAGGGATAATAAGAAAGTTTATTGGTCTCAAAGTGAATAAAAAATATTTGAGAATCATGATTACACAGTCCATATACATAGTATATTTTTCCAAAGTGATTGATATTCCAACCAAAAAGTGCTTCATAGAGTGTAGTGTTCAATTTGAAGAAGATCATGTGCATGATCCACAACCATCTAAAGAAAAAGAAGGTATAATTACTCAATCAATACCATTTGCAGATGATGATGTATTAACTAATATTTCATATTCAAAGTCCAAAGATGAGGATCAATATGCTCAATATATTGATATTGATAATAAATATCAAGTAGATCTAGATCTAGACCTAGCATCTGATCCCAATCAAAGGCCTAAATGGGACCAAAATATTATTGAAGTTGGTGGGAATAGTGTTGAGGATCAATATGGCAGAAAAAGAAAATGATCTCAATATCATGATGAAAATATTGCACTATGCCATATAGATCCACTTCTCCCAGATAGGTTGTTTATGATGATGGGGTAAAATCCATAGTCCTACAATCAATCTTTCCATGATGTAATATGGAAGGAAGCCATGGATGATGAATTTTATTCACTACAAGACAACCAACCTTGGAATCTTGTCTCCTTACCTCCTAGGAGAAATTTAGTTCGGTGCAAATGGATCTACAAGAAAAATATGGTAGATGATGGAACCAATACCAAGTACAAGGATCCATTAGTGGCAAAGGGGTACTCACAAGTCCATGGGTTGGACTACAATGAGACATTCACTCATTTTTGCAAGAATGGACTGCATAAGTCTATTCTTGGCCTTTGTAGCTTCGAAGAAGTGGGAGGTACATCATATGGATGTGAAGAATTCATTCCTCCATGGTGACCTATAAGAGGAAATCTATATGAGAAAACTTGAGGGGTATACTCAATATTCCTGCTTTGTTTGAGAACTAAGGAAATATCTCTATGGGATCAAGCAATCCCCAAGCAAATGGTATGCCAAGATGGATTCCTTCCTAATGTCACATAATTTCGAGAGGTGTAAATTTGATTGCAATGTTTACATGCAACCTAAGGGAGGATTCTTATTGTTGATTGTTATTTATGTATATGACTTTCTCATTACTAGTAGCTCAGTTGTTGGATTGAGAGGCATCAAGTCATATTTGAGAGAGACATTCCCCATGACTGATCTAGGGATACTAAGGGAGTTTATTGGTCTCAAAGTGAATAAAAAATATTCAAGAATGATGATTATGCACTCCAGATACATATTATATTTTCTCAAAAGACTCCACATGACTGATTGTAAAGAAACACCCTTTCCCTTCTTATATAGCATCAAGTTGGAAGAAGGTGGTTCCACACCACTAGTTGATAGTACACTCTACAGACAACTGATTGGTATCCTATTGTACATCACCCATTTGAGGCCATATTTATCTCATTCTACGAGTGTTGTTTCTAGATTCATTTAGGAGACACATGATTTGTAATGGAAATCAACAAACCGCATCTTGCATTATGTGCAACGTATGAGGGAGATTGGAATCGACTATTGTGATGGTGTACAACTAGATTTGATTAGTTTTAGTGATTCATAGTAGGATGGTGATAGTATTTACGTGAAATATACATCAATATTTATGATCATGTTAGGATATGGACCAATCTGTTGGTCAATCAAGAAGCAAGCAACTCTTTCTCTCTGAGTTATATGAAGCAAAGTATCAAGGGGATGTGAATTCATCTATTCAATAGTTTGGTTACATGGGATTCATACAAAGTTTGGAATTCACACTTCTCCTTTATTAGACCTATTTTGTTATAATCAAAGTGAAATCAATATATCCAATGATCCAATTTAGAAGCAGTGGAACAAACACAATGAATTCCACATGCACTACATCCAAAAACTAGTGCATAGTAAGGCTATCATTCTACATTACTGCCCTCTAGAGGAGCATATTTTAGACATATTCACCAAATAATTCACTGAAAATATATTTTTCTATATCATATCTCTTCTTGGTGTAAAGGTTTGATTAATTTATTGTTCTTTGTTTTCCTGCTCATTTTGAGGGGCAGTTCCCATGAGGTTTTCCCCATTTCCTCGATTTATTGAAAACTTATTTTTGCATTAGTTAGTATGGGTGACCTTTGGTATTAGTTTCCAGGTCCCGGGTTTTCCAATTTAGGATTAAGTGGGGATTTTATGATTAATTAATCCTCCCTTTGATCACCATAGTCTAATTGCCATTTCCTAGCTTATAAGTATGTTTCCACCTCACTAGTTCCATGGGGGACTCATCTGGGGCCCACCTAACACTTGATGTGCCATTTTTCATGATTTTAGGATCTCTAGAGGCCAATACCTTTAATTTAGGATTCAACACTAACTCATGGGAGTGCCATAATCAGTTCACCCTAGTCTTCATTGAGTTATCCCCAGAAAAAATCATTTAGTTCATCTCTAGTTAGTATAGTGCCACTTTTTTGTGATTCAAGGAGTTTAGGAACCTTTTACTACCTACCTTTTTCAGTTAATTGACTTTGAACTAATTTAGTTTTCCCGATTTAGATTACTGAGCTCTCAAGGGTGATTTTCTCACATTGATTTAGCATTAGAGTCGATCCAAGTTGGTGAATTCGAATCCTACCTAGTGTATTCAAATTGTCCATAATGTATCATCATTGTATTACACAAAGGTTAATGATAATTGATGTAATTGAATTCTGACCAATTTTATCTCTTGGTTATTCAATTTCACCATGAATGTTTGATCAATATACATTGAATTGCTTCTCTCTCCTTCAACCTTTTTTCACAGTAAATTCATTCAGTCCTGAGGATCCTAAGCTTTGATAAATTAAACATGGAATCTCATGGAGCTTTATGAATACAAACTCAAGGAGTTCCTGAATGTTCCTTCCACTTTCTCCTTTGAACCTCTTCATATGTTTGCAAAGTTGAGAAATATTTTATGGAGATTTTACTCGCCTTTTAAGAAAGTGATCAACTAGGAATGAATCATGGGAATTCCCCATAAAATCCTTCATAAAAAAATACTTTGGAACTTCAGAGATGACTTCATCCATGATTTCAAACCGTTACTATTGGAACCAACCATTCAACATCTCATATACAACTTTTCCTTTGGATTTTTTTGGTACTAGATGAATTTCCCAATCAAGTGAATTTTTCAATAGGAAGAGAAGTACATCTACTTCTACATTATTTTCTCCCTTCTTGCATTTATGACCAAATTTATAGGCTTGAAATTCACCTACCAATATTTGTTTCCAGTCATTGGGGTCTTTTGGTGTCATGAAAAGCATCTAAATGTTGTGATTAACCATTACCACACATTGGCTCTCCATAGAGTTTTGACTAGACTTAGCCATTGTATGCATGATGGTTAGGATGGCTATGTCATAAATGGAATTTTTTCTTTAATGTGGATGCAATTTTATTCTTTCAAAAGGAATGGGATGCTTTGAATATGGGATCATGTTAGGTGGTCTTCCAAATGGAAGGTATTCAAGAACCTTCTCATTTTTTTGCAGTGACTTCTCAATATATTCAAGATGATGTAAGTAGTTAATACTTAATCCTTGAATGGTGGTGAATAATTTACTAGTCCCCAAAATATCTCCCTGCTTCACAACGAATATCATTCCATGAGATAACACCTCATCTTCTATGTATTTATTCCCCCAAGGTATGAATGAATGTGTAGGTAAGGCTTCATACTGCATCCATAGATTCCTTTGTTTCTTCTCACATAACATAACAATGTCAAATGCATTAATATATTCATCACTAATTCAAAAATAACTCTTACCAATGTAAGCAAGGTTCATGCACCCTTTGGTCTCCATCATAGTTATATTTGTACCCACCCAATCCATGGGTGGATAGGTTTATTTTATTGTTGATCCAAGTGGAATGTACTTAGCCACCTTCATCAAACCTAAGTATTCTTCACATAAAGACAACTCATGATCCTCTTGAGGAAGAAAAAATGCTTGGCTAACATCTTCCATGACAATTCATTCCTCAAACTCCTGCAAGTTTGAATGTTCTACTTGTACCATATTTTCATTTGGTTCTTTTTTCACATCATGGACATCACCCACCATATAAATCATATTTGAAATAGCGTGGAGGAAACATGTGACTCTCCTAACTCCATACAAAGTTGCTCCAACTCCATTTCCTTTTCTTCATCAATCTTGAGAGAAATATCTCTATCCATTAAGAGCTGCAAGTAATCTGATTTTATTCTTACCATTTCACCTTATATGATGCACAACTCAGTACTAGAATTCCTTTCAACCATGCCCCTATCCATCTCCTCCAACTGGGTCCTCCTCATAAGGTCTTCAACAAACTTATATGCACCATTATTTCTTGCAAAAACCTACAACCTCTTTTCTTCTTAGACTAAGAATTGGATCTCAAATTCATACAAGGGCATCCTCTCAATATTGTGTGTGCTACCATAACTAGTTTCATTGAACTTATTTTTACTCCAAAACCTTGTTATCTTAAGGTGTATTTTCCTTGATCCCTAAAGTATTTGTGTCAAAATATTTGAGAAGAGGTTTTTCCTTACTAAAAGCCTAGTTCTAGTGACAATGACACACCTTTGTTTCTAACAATGAGCATTAGACTTGGCTAACACCTATTACTTGTCGACAAAAACTGTTGGTGACACTTCTTTCCTTTGTACAAGGAGTATCACCACTTCCTGGCCCCATGTGATAGTATATAAGGTGTTTTGGCACTCATTAAAATGAAAAAAGAGAAGCATCAATAGTTTTCTAGAAGAAACCCCTCATGGAGGCTTATCCTAACCAACCAGAATAGGTCCAATTCAAGCCTCTAATCCCTAGTAATGATCCCTTAACTTCCTCCAAATAATCCTTAAATCCTTTGATCTATTTTGGCCTATAAATACAATCTCACCTTCATGGTTTAGGGGAGGACCAAGAAAGAACCCATATGTTGTTGAATTCCTTCTAGGGTTTGAGAAGCAAAGGATTGAAGTTTGAGGAAAAAGGATTGTGGGAAGAAGCGCAACACCAAGGCTATTTGGTTGTAAATTTTACCTTTATTCTATTAACGTAATCATGTTTTCCTTTCCCATAAACATTGTGTAATAATGTTTATTATTTTCTCCTTGATCATTAATATAAATCTAGTTTATTATGTTGTATGTTTCCACTTCTTTCTTGTTGGTTTTGATCTTTGTGCAGTTTCCTCTATGTCAACTGATTCAAAAGCTTCAAGTTAGGAGAGAAAAAATTTAGATAAGGTAATATTTCATTCTATTCAAGTAATATTATTAGATCCAGGGAAAGTTTTTCATTATTGTATGTGTTTTGTTCTAGATCTATACCATATAGAATAGGGAAACAATGTTTGTCTACACTGATTGAATATTTTCGCTAACAAAATTGGAGACCATACCAGGGAGAATATGATCAGTTTACATATATTTGTTAGAACAATATTCCCAACATATATATTCCATGGACCTTCATGTTGTTCTACCTAGTGTGAAAAGGGTTCTAGTGCCTATTTTAGTACCTTGGGCCATAGTTTGTCCACACTTGACTAGAATTTATGCCATGATATCATTTTTATCCACAAGTGCACCCAATTTCCTTGTTATGGGGAGTCAAAATCATGTGCTAATTACGAAGGCTCCCTATTTCCCTATTTTATGGGATAAGGATGGACCAAGGGCGCTAATGCACTGTATTTGGTTAAGCTACTCATTAAATGGTCCAAAACCTAGTCCCTAAACCCCATCATGCATGTTTTCACACCTATATTGACTATCCTAACCTAATTTTGGTCCTTTTGGTCCTTTTTGGCTCTTACGATTCATTGAACCTCATTATGACACCACCGTTGGTCCCTCATGTTCATTGAACCTCATTATGGTCAAATCTAGGGTATACACTTGGCATTATGTCATTGATGGGTGAATTAGTCCAATCTAAGCCTACCATTTGTGAGCCAATCATATCCCTTCTTGGGCCCATCGTATTTTGTATCCCCTGGTATTTACCCAAGGTATTACATATGATAATTCCTATATATTGTATTTTTTTTTGCTCAATAGGCACACTAATGGAAATAATGATCTAGAGAGGTTTATCTAGTTTTTGTCTCAAATTCTTCTCTCATTTTATGCTATCTCTAGAATAATTATAAGTAAGAATTTATAAGGACTATAGATCTAGTATTGATTTGCACATGACTCATAACTTTTGTTGTGATGTTTTGTAATCCAAATTTCACATGGTATCAAAGCAAGTCTAATTTAGAGCGTTTTTCTTACTTTTTCTTGAGAGTTTGCATTGCATGTTATTAAGTGTTTCTTTGTCACTCAGTGCGTAGTATAAAATGGAGCAGTTTCATGTCACCATGCTTACTCCATTCAACCAATTTTAGTGTAATGTCGATATGGTAATTCAATTGAGATCTATAGGTATCTACAAAGTTACTACAGGGACATAAAATGAGCTAAACTTTGTTGTTGAGAAGTCCAATTTTTTCCATAGAATGGATGAATCATTTAGGATGCTATGTCTCACCATTTTGAGATACCTCCTGTTTAATGTTGATAGTCTCACGGCTCCAAATGAAGTGTGTCTCATGTTTGAGTCATAATTTGGGAATAATGATGAACTAAGAGGCCACCAACTTGAAAATGGGTTGATCTCCTTGAGCCCAACTCAGTTTGAGACAATCCAAAAGTTCTCCACCAAGTTCAGATCCATAGTTTTGAAACTAAACAAATTTGACATTGAGAAGAAAGAGGATCATATAAAAATTTCCATTCTTTCCAAACTGGGTCTTAAATACTCAGTATTTGTGTCTAAATTCCATGCTACAAAGCTTGTTGTTCGAAATTGGAGGCTTCCCTCCTTGGATGCATTCGTAGATTCTCTCACCCAAGAGAAAGATAAGCTTGTTCAAATAGGGAATTTGATTTCTTAAAAGTAGCATATTATTTATTATCATGGAGCTATGAATTTTAGAAATTATAAAGCCAAAGGAAAGCAAAGAATGAAGGAGAAGAAGCATTCAGATGAAGATATATCAAGTTCTACTTATGAGGATTTGAAATCCAAGAGCATGAAGGGAAAGAGAGAGAAACCAAAGTGTGGTTATTGCAGAGGTTCTAATTATGAGAAATACTGTTTCAGAAATAATTTGGACATCATGACCAGGTTTCTTGAATAAAATAATAGTGATGTTCCAAATTTTGCAAGAAAAGAAAAAGGCAAGCTCTCTTTGGAACAAGAAGATGGTAAGATCTTGTATGCTTTGGGTTCTAGAGTCAATCCACTTCTCATGTATTTTTTCTGATGTTTCTGTTTCTGATTCACATTATGATATATAATATTCTTAAACCTCCATTGCTTTCTTGGAAGAAACCCCAAACAGTTCACCAAAAGTTTCCTCCCAATACTAGTCATTTTCACTAGTTTCCGATTTGTCTTATGAAAGATCTTTCCTACTCCATTAAGATCCTTCCTATTCTAATTTTGAAGGTAATATGCAGGATTATATGTAGGTTATGTCATCCTTAAATTCATTTCCCAACCATTTGATTCCCAAAATACCCTACAACCCCCAAGTTGTCCAGTTGGAAAATCTCACAATTGCATTGTTTCCAATATTGTGTTACTTGTCTATGTTGCTTTTATGTGTTGCATATCATTCATTGGTTGGACACACATGTCATTGGCCCTCATGGGGCTATTTTTCCACATGTGTGGAAATTATCTCACTGCCCATAGTTCAAATTTCAAGTCTCCATATCATCCAAGTTTGCTCAACTGTCAATGTGATCTAGTTGCCCAATTGTTTCCTACCATGGACCCATTTTCTCATGGAGACACTATACCTCTGATAGTTTCTGCTCTATATGACTTATATTCTGATATTTTAGAGACTAATGATATTTTCTATAGAGTTATGATTCTGATATTTTAGAGCCTCATGATATTTTCTACAGAGTTATGAAGGTGTTTGATTAGTTTGGGAAGAAGATACATGGCTTGATTTGTGATATGGTAGCTACACAAGAAGGATATTTTATTTAGTCTTTTGATGCTCTTTTGGAAGGAGTTTGCATAGATATATTTTCCACTATTTATTATTCTTTCATATCAGAGTATGTTTGTAGGAAAAAAAATTCTTACGATGCTCCTCCATCATCATATGATGACTTTCAAGGGGCCTCTCCACATGTTCTTTGGCTACAACACATTGATGCATTGATGCATGATCATGGAATCCACAACATTTTCACCAAGTCTCTCACCAAGATGTTTTTCATTCAGCTCACTCAAGTGAAGAATGTGACATGTTGAAGAAATTTTGATCATCTCTGTGCCATTTCCATTCTTGAGGGAGGATTTTCCCCATGAGGTTTTGCCTCTTTCTTCATTTTTACATGGACAAATAAATTGTTGTAAAGGGTGACCAGAATCCTTGTTGCTTGGGCCCTATTTTTCTTTCTCACTACCATTTTTGGATTAAGGGGGGGTGTTAGAACAATATTCCCATCATATCTATCACACAAACCTTCATGTTTTTCTACCTAGTGTGAAAAGGGTTCTAGTTCCTAGTTTAGTTTCTTGGACCATAGTTTGTCCACACTTGACTAGAAGTTATTTCATAAGATCATGTTTGCCCACAAGTGCTCCCAAGTTCCTTATTCTAGGGATTCAAACTCATGCATTAATGATGAAGGATCCCTATTTCCATATTTTATGGGATAAGGATGGAACAAGGGGGATAATGCATTGTATTTGGTCAAACTTCTCATTAAATGGTCCAAAACCTAGTCCCTAAACCACCTCATGCATGTGTTCACACCTATTTTGACTATCCTAACCTACTTTTGGTTACTTTGTTCCTTTTTGGTCCTTATGATTCATTGAACCTCATTATGACACCACATTTAGTCCCTCATGTTCATTGAACCTCATTATGGTCAAATCTAGGATTTACACTTGGCCTTATGTCATTGATGGGTGAATTGGTCCAAACTAAGAATACTATTTGTGAGCAAATCATATGCTTTGTTGGGCCCATGGTATTTTGTATCCCATGGTATTTATCCAAGGTATTGCATGTGATAATGCCTCTATATTGTAATGGTTTTTTTTCAATAAGAACACTAATGGAAATAATTCTCTAGAGAGGTTTCTCTAGTTTTTGTCTCAAATTCTTCTCTCGTTTTATGATATCTCTAGAAAGATTATAAGTAATAATTGCTAATGAATCTATATCTAGGATTGGTTTGTACATGACTCAGAACTTTGGTTGTGATGTTGTGCAAACCAAATTTCACAATATTAGTCTTTGGTTTGTTTTTAATGCAAATTTAAAGTTTCTTATGTTCTTTAAAAGGTGTTGAATTTAATTTGTTTCAGTCATTTTTCACCTCTTAAGGTCAATTATTGATTCTAGAAAACTTCATTTTATTCTTCACTTATTGAATTTGTGGGTGTTTTTTTTTTTGGATCCTTAATTGCACCTAACGCACTTGGGGAATTTTGGCTCAACATATTTGTTTCTCTGATTCTTTTTTTGTAAAGTGGCACATCGTTGTCGACACTTATTTGTAGTTTACAAGAGAGTTCACCGACAGCTTTTCCCCATAGAAAACAAGCGTCATCCAAGGGAGGATGCACTGGTGTGAACTTTCAAGCTGTGTCGAGTTAGGTGTTTAGTAACCTTGCTTGACTCATGAAATTTTTTTCTTTTGAATTAGATTTTCAGATATGATTCACTATGTGTTCTAAGTCTACATGTTGGATTGGAACTAAGTAAATTTTCAATTGAATTTTGAAGGATATATTTTGATAAAAAGATTGAGGAGTTTGATGATTTTTGTGTATGAATTTTTTGTCTTGGGGTTTAAAGTCTTTTAAAGGTACCTGATAATTGTATATATTCATAAGAAGAACTTTTTGTGTTTTTCTTTTTATTTCCATTTCAAAAACAAACAAAAAATATAGATTTATTTCTTTTAGTTTCAATTAGTATTTGATTTTCAGATTTGGGAAGTAAATGACAAGTTTTTGTTTTGAATTTTTCAAATAGTGGAAATTGTAAAAGTGAAAGCACTAGTTAGTTTTTCTTTTATCTTATTAGAGATCGAATTTTAGTGAAGTATAAAATATTTCTGTGTTTGGATTTTTCATTTAGAGTTTTGAAGGATTTGATTTTGATTGTATGTTTTGGAAAACAATCTTACTGTTGGTTTTGGAGCCTGATCTTCTAGATCTAGAGATATTATTCAGTTGTGTTTGTACCCCATGTGTACTGTACACTCATTCCCCCTGCCTTGGAGTATGGGATGTGTGTTTTCCAACAGTTATGCGGACCCATGGTATTGGGTTAGCCGTAGTATTTTCCCATTGTATTTTTCCCCTATAAAAGAAAGCATTGTAACATGACTGCATATGGTATTATTGCATTGTAAACAATCTCTGTGATTGTGTGGCAGAGACTATGAGAGCATGAAGAGGAAGTGCAGTAGTTTTGTTGCAAGTTGTATCCCTTCATCTTTCTTGAATGTAGCCCATCGTTTGGGTGAACCACGTTATATATGTGTCTCTCTGTAATGTTTTAATGTGTTTTGCATCTTGTTTAATGATTTAATTGTATATGTGTTATTACTTTGTGGTCTTGTTTTCTAACAATTGGTATCAGAGCCAAAAGGTCTATTTGGTTGGTAAATTCGCAGGAAAGAAGGGTTCCTGGTTCAAGTGGGAGAAATGGTGGAAGAATGAAATTTTAGGGTCAAGAAATTTAACAACCAAAACTATCAGTTATGGAAGATGCAAATGGAGTACTATCTTTACCAGAAGGATCTGTACCTACCATTGGGAGAAAAATCAAAACAGTCGGTGGCTATGAAGGATGAAGAATGGGAGGTTATTGACATAAAGGCATTGGTAACAATACGGATGTTCCTAGCTTCGTTAGTATCCTTCAATATTTTGAAAGAAAAAACAACAGAAGGTATGATTAGCGCATTGAGTAAGCTCTACGAAAAACCCTTGGCTTCTAACAAGGTATTTTTAATGAAGCATTTATTTAATATGAAGATGTTAGAAGGTGGATCTGTTGTTGACTATTTAAATGAGTTTAATACACTTACTAGTTAGTTAAGTTCTCTGAAAGTGAACTTTGATGATGAGGTTAGGGCTCTTCTAATCTTGTGCTCATTGCCAGAAATCTAGAATAGTGTGGTCATGGATATAAGTAACTATGTCCCTAGTTCAAACACTCTTAAGTTTGATGATGTTGTTGGTGTTATTCTTAGCGAGGAAATGCAAAGAAAAAGCACAAGTGAGAAATCAGGTAATGCGTTGACCATGGAGAGTAGAGGGAGACAAAACGAGAGAGGAAGGAGCCTAGGAAACTGCAGAAAGTCTAAAAAGGGAAGATCCAAGTACAGATTCATAAAAATAGAGTGTTAGAACTGTGGTAAGAAAGGACATTTGAAGAAAGACTGTCGAGCACCAAAGAAGAAAGGTGAGAGGCAGCAAGAGACTAATCAGGAAGCAAATGTAGCAGGTGATGTGTTAGAATATGATTTGATTCTTGCATTATATAATACTAGCAATTAATGGGTATTAGATTTAGGGGCTTCATGTCATGCTACACCCCATACGAAATTATTTCATGATTATGTTCAAGGTGATTTTGGACATGTTTTATTGGGGGATGATGAACCATGTAAAATTGTTGGAAATGGTAAGGTACGGATTAAGTTAAATAATGGAAGTGAATGGTTGCTAAAGGATGTAAGGCACATTCCTGCTATGAAAAGAAATCTGATCTCAACAGGGAAATTGGGAGATAGCGACCGTTTTTCTACATTTGGGGAAACGTGGTGGAAGATCACTAAAGGATCACTAGTAATAGAAAAAGGAGATAGGGTAGGTACGTTATATTTATGTCCTCATAATACTGATTATTCTATCTCTGTAGCTTCCATAGAATTAGGTGCGGTGCGGTGGCCTCATAGGCTTGGCCACATGAGTGAGAACAGGATGCAGATTCTCCACTCAATGAAACTACTTCCAGATCTAAAGTAGGTAAGTTTGGAATTATGTGAGAACTGTGTTTATGGAAAACAAAAGAGAGTTACATTTCTCAGGGTTGGGAAACAAAAGAAGAGTGAAAATTTAGAGCTTGTCCATACAGATGTATGGGGACCATATCAAGTACAATCTCTTGGTGGCTCTCGTTATTATGTTACTTTTATTGATGATGCAACTAGAAAAACTCGGGTTTATTGCATTAGACACAAATATGTTGTTTGATACTTTTAATAAGTGGAAATATTTGGTTGAGAATGAGACAGGAAAAAGGTTGAAATTTCTCATATCTGATAATGGAGGTGAGTACTGCAGCAAGGAGTTTGACATTTACTGTTCACACAATGGGATTCACAGAGAAAAGACAGTCCCTGGAACACCACAATAAAATGGTGTGTCGAAAAGGATGAACAGAATGATCATGGAGTGTGAAAGGTGTATGAGATTGCATGCAGGGTTACCCTTATAATTTTGGGTTGATTCTATAAACACTGTTGTTTATTTAATAAATAGAGGGATTTCAAGCGCTTTGGATGGTGGCATTCTAGAGGAGGCATGGATAGGTGAATAGGTAAAATACTCATTTCTGAGAACTTTTTGTTGTGAAGCATTTGTCCATATTGATAAAGATAATAGAACAAATCTTGAGGCTAAATCCAAGAAATGTACCTTTACTGGATACGGGGTTGATGATTTTTGTTATCGCTTATGGGATCTTAAAAATCGCAAAATCATTAGGAGTAGAGATGTAGTATTCAATGAAAAGGTCATGTACAAAGATTAGTTGAAGGGGAAGAAAGAAGAAAAGGAAAACACAGAGTACACAGTGCTTGATGAAATCAAAGAAAATGAAGTTCCCGGAGGCACTAGAAAATCAAGAGCAGTAGCAGGTACCTAAAAATCCTACAACTGTGAGAAATCATACCAGGTTAAGTAGACCTCCTGAACAATTCTCTCTTTCATTGTGTTATTTATTGATGACTGATTCTGGTGAAATGAAATGTTATGAAGAAGCAATGCAGGTATAAACTAGAAAGAAGTGGGAGCAAGGAATGGATGAGGAGATGGACTCATTGGTAAGAAACCAGACTTGGGATCTGGTTAAGTTTCCTGCAGAAAAAAGGGAATTGTAGAATAAATGAGTTTACAGGTTGAAGGAAGAATATGGAGGAAAGAAGCAGTACAAGGATAGACTTATTGTAAAGGGGTTTGCACAAAAGAAAGGTATAGACTTTGATGAAATATTTTCTCCTTTTGTTAAAATGACTTCAATTAGAACTATTTTAAGTCTAGTGGTGGTAGAAGATTTGCATCTTGAATAGTTAGATGTAAAAACAACCTTTCTCCATGGGGATATGAATAATCCAAGTAAAGAGCATTGGAAAGTAGTACAGTGGATTCTCAGGTATTTGAGAGCTACCACTTCACATGCATTATGTTTTGGAGGTTTAGACACTATTCTATAGGGATATGTTGATGCAGATATGGCTGGTGATAAAGACAGGAGGAGGAGCACCACAAGGTATGTGTTTACTATGGGTGGAACAACAGTAAGTTGGATTTCAAAATTGCAACAAGTTGTTGCACTTTCAACAACGGAAGGAGAGTATGTTGCTGCTACAGACTCTCGTAAGGAGATGATTTGGTTGTAGAGGTTCATGGAAGAATTGGGTAAGAAGTAGGAGAATAGTAGGTTGTACAGTGACAGTGAGAGTGCCATTCATCTTGCAAAGAACTCAGCCTTTCATTCGAAGACTAAACATATACAGCTCAAGTACCACTTCATAAGATCTGTTCTAGATGAAGAACTGTTAAAACTGGAAAAGATAAATACTAGCTAGAATCCCGCAGACATGTTGACGAAGGGAGTAAAAAGAGAGAAACGGAGTTCCTTCTTGGTTTATATTGGCCTTCAAGCATGAAGGTGAAAATAAGAAATTTGCCAAGTACAAGGTCCATAGCATAGTCCATCAAGTGCAGTAGCGGTGGAGTTGTTGTGATCAGTTTCCAAGTGGGAGATTGTTGGTTGTGGAGCCTGATCTTCTAGATCTAGAGATAATATTCAATTGTGTTTGTACCCCAGGTGTACTATACACTCATTCCCCTATAAAATAAATCATTTTAACATGGTTGTGTATGGTATTATTGCATTGTAAACAATGTATGTGATTGTGTGGGAGAGACTATGAGAGCATGAAGAGGAAGTGCAGTGGTTTTTCCACAGGCTATATCCCTTCATCTTTCTGGACTGCAATAAAAGGAATGGCAATTTATTTGTGGACGTAGCCCATCGTTTCGGTGAACAACGTTATATCTGTGTCTCTCTGTAATGTTTTAATGTGTTTTACATATTGTTTAATGATTTCACTGTATATGTGTTATTACTCTACGGTCCTATTTCCTAACACTTACTCTCCTCTTAAAATAGGGCATATTCCGAAAGAAGAAAGTAAATATTTTCATTTCATCTTTGCACGGTTCATGTAGATCAGTTATCTAGGGAGAGGATATGTTGTTGTGTCTTTTTTTTCTAGAATTATACCATACATGATAGAGGAATAAGCAGTGTCTCCACCGGTTGGAGTATTCCTGGAAAACAAAAATGGCAACCATACTAGGGATAGATCCAGTCAGATCTAGGACAGATATAGTTAGATCTGGGATAGATCCTTTCAGATCTTGGATATATCTGATCAGATCTGGAGCTGATCTAGTTAGATTTGAGATTTTTGGTAACACTCTTACTTATAAACTTGTGATTCTTGTTTCCTTAACTCATTTGATCTACTAAGGTGAGTGATCCACCTTACCATACTTTCAATTGGCTCTTATGAAGTGTGTTTTACTTATATACTATTCCTACTTAATCCATTATTGGTTTCTTTTGCAGCTTACTGGCCTTTTCAAATATGTGAATTCGTCGATGCCCCTGGGTAGGCTTGATAGAGCACTGACCATACTCTGACAACTTTTGCATTTATCCAGGTAGTGTCATTGACACTCTTTTGCTAACAACAAAGTACGTTGCTGGCACCTTTACCCTATAGACATAGTGCACCGACATCCTCTGGGCACTCTGGTGCAACCTTACGCAGTGGGTCAAGGTATGCCACCCCCTGTTTCAAAGCTTATGATTTAATATTTTGTGTTTCCCTTTGATTGATTATTTATTTTCATATTGTCTTATTGTCAAGTCTTATAGTCTAGTAGTATGATATCCCTTCTTGAGTTCATATCTAGAGATTTTCATTGATAGGAAGCTTAGAATTGAAGAAATTGTGTATGGATTGCAGTTTTGGGTGCATGGTTTGCTTGATCAATTCTATGAAAGTGATATTAGGTATGTAGATAAGAAGATATGTAGTTTATTTACAATTGTTTAGTATAGTGGTTTAACTTTCTTTCATTTTCAAATCATTTAAAAGAAAGAAAAAATGTGTTGGCTTGATTTGTTTTTTATTACTTTTGGTTTTCCTGGGTAGTTAGAAGATTACTTCTTTATGCATTTGATTGAGAAAGAGTATTTTTCTATACATTAGAATTTGTTCTTCCTTTCTCTTAATTTGTTGACACAGATTCGTCGACAGGGGTTCAGTCACTTTCGAAACCCATAAAACATAGATCTCCCTGAGCATCGGCCCAGACAGGTTTTACCCTGTCCAACAACACCTGCAAAGAGGAAAACGTCTCACCCAAGATGTTTGAGGGAGAATTATTGGAACTAATTTTCCCTAGTAAGAGGGAGGAAACACACATCTATTTTCAAACTTATCGCGACATTACTTAGCATATCCAAGGATTGGTTCATACATTAACAGATTCACATTATCATTCATTAGATCATATCACCATACTCAGATTGCGATAGAAATATCGATGCACAAACAGATCTACCAACATAGAATCATTCATAATAGGAAAACATCGTATCATTCAGAGATAAACATCATAATGAAGTATTCACTCACATCATGTTACAAGAAAATGGGAAGAAGTAAGAATTTCTCTCAATTATCCATCAAGTCATATTAACTTCGCATCAAAACAAAGATTCCCAAAAATAGTTCTCCAATTCATATCTCACATCAAAACATATCACAGATGGATTCAAGATCAAGCTTCAAATCCCGTACAAAATATTGTATCCAAAGAAGCCAAGAAGACTTAACATTTACAATCCTAGATATATGTATAGGCTTGCGCCTTTACATTAGTGGTCCACTTAAGTCAACTTCCTAATTACTTGGACCAAAATCTACAAAACTATGACCAAAATCTAGAAAACATGACCAAAATATACAAAATGTGGTCGATCCGCCTTGCAAAAAAAAAATGACTTTGTGCAAAATCCTTGATGTTGTGCAACTAGTTATATCCAAAACTTCCTTCCAATAGGGCCCCAACACAATCTTGTGGCTCACCCTCGAGCCACATCAGCTAGAAATAGTGTAGCCACTAATATTTACTTTGAAATATTCATACTGTTGGGTGACCTCATTGAAATATTCTTTCACTTTGTTGTTGATCTCCTTGCATTCTTTCACTTCGCGCTCCAGTGGATGCTTAACAATATTGGTAGTGACATCTTGTTGGCTATCCTGGACAACTTATAGCACTGAAACCACTTTCATTAAGAGCTACACTCCAATGTCCTATAATTTGTCCCATTGTGTCGTGCGCCTTTGCCGACACTCCCTTTCCTTTACAACTGGCTATTGTAAGTCCTTCATCTCTATTGCTTTCGTGATCTACACAACTAGAGGCATCGCTTTAAGTGATTTCCTCAATGTGGCCAGTTGTCTCTTGGCTTCCTAAAAATGCATGGTGAGTTTCTCCAACTGTGCGTCTTGGACTACACTTCCCCAAAATTGTGTAGTCATGTCTGTGGCTTATTTTTCCTCTTTCTCCCATCTCTTCCAACAGCGTTCCCAAGTATTCAATAGTGATTTTTTGTTCCACATCCCACTCTAGTGGTGTTCCTGGATTCACAAACGCATGACTATCTTAATTATCTCACTTAAGTTGTGTAATCACGGCTCCAATCCGCTGTGCTTTCACCTCAGTATCCATGTCGACAGTGATTTCTGGCACTTCTTTCTAGGCAACAGAAACTGCCTGTTCTAGGCACACCCTGATGACCCATAGTTGCACTTTCTCCACCATCAGTCGATATTTCTCCTTCTTCAAGTCCTCAATATCCTTCCTTGCCTCTACTTCTTTCCCCTTCAACCTCAAAAGGTGATCACCAATAACCTGCTCCCTATCAACCAACTCTTGAATTGCAACCCTCTGAAATTGAACCAATTTTTGGGTTCACAGTTCATTGATGTCCAATGAGAGGTCCTGAAACTGCTGGAGTAATGCATTGACACCCTCACTGTTGGTTTCTATCATATGCAGTGGAATTTGAACATTCCTGATCTGCTTCCTAGTGCTTATATCACCACCCTTTCACAAAGTAGTTGCTTTAGGTACCTTGTTCAAAATTGCATCCATCAATGAGTTGAGACGAGTGTTTACCTGGCCAAAACCTTCACCAATTTTCATCTTCAACTACTCTTTCATCACAGTCGTGGCTGTCATAATAGCTGCAATAATATGGCTCACTAATTCCCTGGTCATTGGCGCTATGCTACTGGATGCACCTTGCTCCAGTCTGCTCTTTATTCGGGATTCCTTGAAAATTAACTCTGTCTCTGATCCCATTGGGATTCTTTTATATGATTCATTTGACTCATGCTCACTCTGTGGGTCGGGCACATGATCCACCAAATCATCAACTAGTGGACCCATCGATACTCCATCTACGCTAACCGATTCTTGCCATTCCATAATCCAGTCATCTACAGTTGCATCCAACTCTTCATCAAAAAGTTTATAAAGTGTGAGAAACCAATGCTTATCCATGTCTCTACGCACATGCACATGAATGGTATGTGGCCCTATTGCAAACCGAATGATAAGTTGATATTTTACCACTGTCTCTTCTAATAAGCACAAAATCTGCATGGCTGCATCCTATAGTGCCTCCCAATACAACCAAAACCATATTGAGCAGTCCTTGAGCCATTTTAACTCCTTAACATACCATAGGTTTTGTTAGTGTGCTCCTTTTCATACCTTGGCCACCTCAACGTCCATTCCCTAGTAGTCTTTGGGCTCCATCCAAGAAACTAGCATGATTAGAATGAGAATCCAGCTATAAGCGAATGGTCGCTGCCCCGCCTAGACTACTAGCACATCATTTGTTAACTATTTCATCAGGAACAATGACCATTTCATCTGCACACTACTTGGCACACGCTATGACCCCAAAACTGCACTGGTTGGGTCTATTCTTTCTAACCACCTTGCTAGTTAGAATCCTAGCTGTGATGCAAACAACCTGCTCATTAATGTTGGCTACTACATATGTGTTCTTGTCGCGCTACAAGTTTTATCTCTTCTTCAGCTTCGCCACCATTCTTTTATCGTTGTCCTTCCCCTGGAAATATTATGATGGGTCAGGCCCCTCCTTGGACAGCCCCGTGATCTGTGAAATTAGTTCAACGATGACTTATACCAATTGGTCCAGCCACAAATAACCTCCATGAAATAATGCTAATAGCTTCTTTGTGCATGCATTGGCTTCCACAACCTTCCAAAAGGCAACATGTTGATGAGTCCTAACAGCCCCGATCTTTCCAATCGCCATGCCCAATCATGTGGAATGTGATCTACTAAGTCACTTCCTACTTTTTTCACCCATACAAATGGGTTTGTTGTGATGTCATTCTACATGAGCATGTCATGATATTTATAGTTCATTCACATGATGGAGGGCATGATGTCCATGGTGCATTGCATGCCCTGCGGTATCATCGATATCCTGACTAGATACCTTTGATTCTTTGTGATTTTGTGCGGCTTTGCATCAGGTTGACAGAGAGGAACATAGCTAGGGATTTGTGCAGTGGACACCCCAGTCCTGTTCATGGAGTCCCTAGCCCCTAATATTAATGGTCCATTCTACTGGACTACCTCTTCTTGAGCCTTGCGGAAGTTTTAGTCGACCATTTCTTCTATACTGGTGATTTGGGTCATTGTGCCCCTGTCTTCTTCTTAGGAATTGATGATGAATCCACTGACATGTTGACTGCTTCTTGCTCAACGGGAACCCATACAATCGGTAAGTCTCTCCCACTCAAACTTTCTATTAGTATTGTCTCACTCAAAATTCCTCACAAATTCCCACAAGATCACAACCCAACACCTCAACCTTACTCTGCTCTGTAACTCAACTACATAGGACAACACAACACACCACAATCAACTCTACAACAACTCGGCGGCTCAATCTTCACAACGGTGAATTCATACCACGACCTGCCCCTTCTTATAGCACCGAGTTGACCGTTTGAATGATCACTTAATCATTACGACCAAATCCTCCATTAATCACCCAAATCTGTCGACGATCCTCCCAATCCAATGGTCATATCTACCATTAATGTGCATCCCATCCAGAGAGAAACCGGTTAACTATTTTAACTTTTGTATTTATTGATGACTTGACTCTATCACATCCATCGTGACATGAATCTCTAACTACAATTATGAATCCTCTTGTTATGTAGCCCTTTTCTCATGGTGCGTCATCCTCCTAATTACCATCTTATGCAAAACAAAGAGATTTTTTTTCATGTACAGTGCCTCAAGCATCGTGCAACACTAGGCCCATTATGTAGGGCTTCATCCTGCTTCCATTTACTAACTTAGGCAACATCACACCATCTAAATGTTGCAGTTGTATTGCACCTCCCATAGTAATGGAATTTATAACATACGGACGTAATCAATGCATCTGCAACTTACCTGGATGTTTGGTGAACTTGCTGTCATACATCAGCACCAGGTCTCCTTGTTGAAATTTTTTGTTCTTGATATGTCAATCATGCCAAGATTTTTGTTGATCCTTCTCAACACATTGGTGAACACCTGCAACAGTGCATTCTTCCTCTAGATGTACCAACTACTCTATGTGTTCTTTTAATGCTCCTTCATCATCCATTCCTGTTGTTGCTGCAATGCACAAAATTGGAACTATATACTCCATTGGCATGACTGCCTCCTGCCCATACACTAAATTGAATGGTGTCTTCCCTGTTATCCTTTTGCAAGTGGTGCAATACACTAACAAGACTACTAGAATCTTCAAATCCTAGTCATTGTGGTTTGTGTTACATACCTTTGTAAGCGTGAGCTCCAACACCTTGTTGAATGCTTCAACTGTCCCATTTGCTTTTGGGTGATAAAGGGCATTCTTCTTATACTGTATATGAAGCTTCTCTATTAACGCACTAATAGTGTTATTGATGAAGTGACTCCCTTGATCGCTCATTAATATATATGGGAAACAAAACCAGGTAACGAAATTATCAAACAAGAACCTCGCTGTTGTCATAGCGGTGCAATCTACAACTGGTGTGGCCTCTACCCATCTTGTCAGATAATTCATTGCTATGATGATGTACCATGCACCAATTTTATTTCTAGGTGGGTTAATTAGTCCCACAAAATCCACTGCCCATTTGTCAAATCGTTGCAGCATCATGTGAGGTACTAGTGGAATCTCATACCTTCTTGAAGGTTTCCTATTCCTTTGACAAATGTCACAAGTCCATGCATATTTTTTTTCTTCCTCGTTGAGAGTTGGCCACCAAATTCCTACATGGATCACCTTCCTGGTAATAGCGCGACCTCCATAGTATCCACCTGCAACAACCACATGTGCTCTTGCTAATACATGCCCTTGTTCATGCAGTAGGAAACATCATCATAGGATCTCATATGGTCCCAACTTATAGAGTTATCCAGCAATCAACTGGAAATCCATGGCCCAAACAACCAACTGCTTCTTCTAACTTGTAGTAATCCCTTCTAGTGTTGTTCTTGTCACCAAAAATTGAACTATTTTCTCGTAGTAGTCGTCAACCATCTCGAATCTGAATAATTGGGCATCTGGTAACCCATATTTAATGTTCGTCGGTTCTTTTCCTGTCTCAATTCACGATAAGTGATATGGTCCTGCTTTTAAGCGACCTAGTTTTACAATTATCTCAAACTCAAATTCTTGAAAGAGAAGTAGCCAACGACATATCTTCCCCCCCAACAAAGGCTTATTCACCATGTATTTCAAGGTAGAGTGATCCATGAACATCTTGAAATCACATCCCAATAGGTAGTGTCAAAACTTCTACAATGCATATACCATTTCCAACCCTTCCCTCTTTATGGTAGTATAATTCTTCTCCACAGATGACAACTTCTGACTAGCGAAATAAATCGGGTGATCAATATCACATTCACTCGGCTATGCCAACACCACTCCCAGCACAGTTGACGATGCATAAACATGAACATGGAAATCCTTCGTCCAATCAGGAAAAAACAGTATCGGTGTAGAAGCCATCTTTTCCTTTAATGCGTCTTGACTCCATACAAATACCACATCCTTCTTTAGCAACTTCTCCATAGGGGCTGTGATCATAGCATAACCTCTGATTAAATTGTGATAGTATCCTGTATGGCCTAAATTCTCTCTAATTTGCTTCACATTCGTAAGTGGTGGAAAGCAAAAAATCAGTGCAATCTTGGATGGGTCAACGAACAGTCCTTCCTTGCAAACAATATGCCCCAGCAACATCCCAAAATATGCATAGAAAATGCATTTCTTTGAGTTCAACCTGATCTGATGTTGTCGACATCACTCCAGCATCAATACCAAGTTTACAAGATGATCCTTTATCAACCCAAAAATTGTCTAGTCATCCATGTAAATAGCCATAAACGTCTAAATAAAATCCTTGAACATAGCAACAATAATCCTAGGGAATATCGCAGGCACATTTTTCTGTCCAAATGGCATCACAGTGTACTAAAAAAATCCCCATTCAGTAACAAAATTTGTCTTATGTTGATCCTATTTTGCGATCTTAATTTGGTGATAGCCAGAAAATCCATACATGAACGAATAAATTTCTTGACCTCCCACTCCTTCTAATACCTCATCAATAAATGGTGTCAGAAACAGATCGCGCAGACATGCATCATTCAATGTTTTGAGGTCAACAAAAATCTGAACCTCACCTGTCCTCTTATCTTGCACCACCATGGGGCTGATCCATTCTGATTCCTCAACCGGTTCTATTATCCCAGCATCTAGAATTCTGTCAAGCTCATCCTTGACCCTCTCTTTGTATCATGAATTCAGACGATACAACCACTGCTTCACCGGCTTCACATATGGATTCAGTGGGATCTTCATCTCTCCCAAATCTCCCAATATCCCCTTCATCTTAGAAAACTTTGTAGGAAACAAATATTGGAGCTCATGCAACATATATATGATCTTCTCCATTGTCTCTTCATCCCATTAGTCCCCAACATTCACAAACTTTGGTTTCTCCTCTGTCCCAATGTTCAAATTTTGATTTTTTAATGGTTGATTCATTGGATCCATTGGTACGTCAGGTGATGTGACATCTCAAATTCCTTCAGTCTCTGGAATATTGATGTTCCTTGGATCATCCCTATCTATAGGCCCTCCTGTCACATTGTAGCACTCCATCATAAACTGCATCCTATGTGTTTCATGTGGGTCCATCAGATATGCAACTGGAACTACCTTCATAAAAACATCGCTGATATGTTGCAGTGCACTATGAATGGCTAGATTGGTATCCGTGAAACAGAAAGTGTGATTGAAGGAAATCGACAACTCTTCCCAGGTAGTGATTTGTCTGCGCAACTTAACTAATACATACCATAGTCGCGACATTTCATCCAATGTGTGGACAAAAGAATCTACCCACTCATCCTTTGGTCATGATACCCAAATGGTATGAAATGCAAGCAGATGAGCGTTGGGATCATTCCTCCCATCATACCTCTATGTGTGGTACTTTTCTGCTTCACCAAAGTGAACTGTCATCAATCTGTGACACTGCAACCACCCATTGATCGACTTCTTATATGTCACCCACCAACGTGTTGGGGTATCCTTCAACACTTCATCCAATGCTAACAATATCTATGTTTCTAACACCTTATCCTCAAATTCAACTAGAAACTCAGAAAACTCAGATAGTCCTTCATATACTGGAAACTAGACAGTCTCAGTTGCGACTCAGCACAATGATTAAGTAATCATGCCACAGTTTCGAATCGATACCTCATGCATCTAATTCTTCCAATTCTCCAAAGCATCATTAGAGTCCGAAGATGCAGAGCTATAGCTGTTCCAAACGATCTCACCATTGAAAGTCAGATGGATTTAATCCTATGAGATGTTATATGTGTGATCCTGTCCTCCTACAACTTCTTCCTTAACTGGTTCAATGCATCTTCTTCCTTCATTTGGTTCCATCAAAGATATGAATCTGATGTCACAGTTTTCAAAGTTCATCACACACTTCTTGAAATTAATCACCGCTAAGCTATCATTGGCCCATCCAATCCCCAATAGTCCAGGATATGAGCCTCCACCATCAACAACTTCAATAACATCAAAATAAACATAAGTCTTCATCCCTTCAACTTCCACTATGAGATGCAGAACTCGCTCAATGGGTGTTACTCTAGCCTGGTTATCTAGACCTAGCTGCACAGGGGACCAAACCAACTAAGTCTTCCCTGTCTTATCCCATGTCTTCTTTATTAGAATGTTGATGTCTGATCCTAGATCCAAAATGACTGAATCTATCTCGTAATCCTCAATCTGAATATTCATTCTCATCTCTTTCCCCATCCTTTTCTTGGCAAAGAGTTCACTATGGACTCCTTTCATCCCTTCTTCGGTCGATGCAACAAATTTGCAATCTCAGTTAGCACATCAAGATATTTTTCCAATGACAAACAACTTTCAAAGAAGTTCTGCAAGGTACCATTCCCTCACAATGGTCCTGCTACCAAAGTTGAATCAAAAGCAGGTGGCCTTTCATAAATAGGAAACTTACACGGATCTCTTCTTGTCGCATCACATGCTTCAAAGAATGTGTCCCTCTTAGCGTCGACATCAAACTGCACTTTCTTCTTTCTAGCTAGCCAAATTTTTGGAAACAAGCTATCATCCCCTACCATCGCACCTTCGCAGGTAATTATAGCAATGTCAGCGTCCTGGATTCTAGGTTCTGCTGAGATCTTTTCAACTGTCGGTCCTTGGTTCTGGTTTGGTGAAAGATTCACTGGTTGGGTTGCATTCTGATTTTCATTTTGGTTCTAATTCTGAATTTGGTTTTGGTTTTGTTTCTGATTCTGGTTTTTGGTTTGGTTCTAGTTCTGCAACTATGGAATGTGCCTTTCCTTCTACTTCGTGATCAACTGCAGACAATTGTCAACAATGTGATTAGCAGTGATAAAATAAGTACATTGTTCTTGCAAGTTTAGGAAATCTCATTGATAGTGTCCTAGTACTCGTCAATTATAACATTGTACAGGTTCGTAAACCTGTCCTCCTCCTCGACCAAAACCTCCACCTTGTCCTCCTAGGAATCCTCTGCGGAATCCTCCTTGCTGCTGATACTACGGTTGATCGATTGCTGTTACTGTGGGGGATTCAACTGTAATTGCACAAACTATGGTTGAGTGTATGATGGCTGATATGGAGCCAACTACATCTAGTTGTACTATGGATGTGGCATAGAAAACTACAGTTGTGGCACAAACTGCAGTTGCGCTTGAGGCTGTGGTACAAACTATGGCTACAGCTGCAGCTGTGGTACAAACTGTGGCTGCGAATGTACCACGTATGGCTGCTGCTATGGTTGTTACATCATTCAATGGTATTATCCCTTCATGTAGTACATGTCCACTGTTATTTCATGGAGCAAGTCATATGCTTGACAATCCTTATCTTCGTGCCCAACAGATCGACAAAACATGCAATACAAATTCATTGGATTCATGACCATGTTTTGCATATACACACAATATTCATGTCAATTCCCATGAACTTGGAATATGAGACACCATTGCATTCCTCCATAAATTAATGGATTTGGTGCTCCCGACAGTAGGTAGTTTCAAAAATATGGGCATTGATATTTATGATTTCCTTCTACACAACATCGAGTACACCATATTTCTACATGTTGCTCTTTCCCCTTCTTGATTTCCTACAACTGGATCATCGATTTTTCCTGTTGAGATTGAATCTAATTCATACCAACTCCTTTCTCACCAATAGGTGATGCCTCCAACTTCATCGCGATCTCCAAAGTCTCACTCTTTGTCGCAATCTTTTGCTGCATCATAGGAATTATGATATGCGGTACTAATGTCATGATGAACCATTCCTTATCTTGAACATCACTCATGTCAAAGATGACTCTTGCCATCAGCATCTTGAATTGCTGATAAAAATACAAAACAATTTCATTTGGATATTTCTTAATCTCCTTCAACTCTATGATGTATTGCACCTTAGATTTCGTCTTTCTGAACTCTTCAATCAATCCTTTTCTGATTTCAACCAGATTCTTCGTTAAAGTCCTTGGGGGAAATTCTACAAATTTCATGTACCAATCCAGTGCGTGACCTCGAAAGTTTGTCTCCAATTGGTCCTTCTTAACTTCATCATCGTGAACTTGTTTGACAGTCCAAACTCCTTCACATAGAAACCAGTATTGCTCATGATCCTCAGTCCCATTCCCATGAAACAGGGGTAACTTCACATCATCTACCACCATCCTATTTCTTCTTCCTACATTTGTTGATCCACTATTATTAGAGTGTTGTTGACACGACGGACAGGTCAGTGTTGAGCTAGTATTTCTTTGTGAGTGCAGCACAATGCACAGAGGTGTGGGTACGTTGTTTCTTTGGGTCGATATTTCCTTGATATCGGGTATAGCCAAGTCATCTCCTTTGTCTCTATAGGGTCCCTTCGTACCGTGTGGTCATCCCTCAGCGCCTCATGTTTCGATCCCAACAAGAAACTCTCTTGTCCTCTACCTATTCTCCTTCCAAAACCTCGCTCCACCTCACGTAAGACCAATTCCTTCCCCGGATTCCCTTACAGTCCCATCGTAACTTCCATTCATCTACCCCGTATCATTCCATCCAACCCTCTTCTCCAAAATACCCGTAGCCTCCACACACCAGAGTTCTACTCAGCGAAGTTCATCTTCAATATACCTTTTTTCATAGATGAGCATCTTAATAGGCAATTGAAAAGATAAAAGAAACCTACCTCTTGGTCCATTGAAGAACTCCCTTTCTGCGTTGCTATAAGATTTAACTATGTCAATTGTGAACTCAATGATTTATCCCTCTAATATGTTGTCCAGCCAAACTTCAACAGCCCTTGACACTCTATTATCTACCTCCTACAACTACTGGATCGGTTCTGGAGTCTAGCCAGTTGGTTCGCCTCCTTGGAAATTTGTATTCTGATTGTTCAATCATTCCAAACACTCATACAAGATGATCAAAAACTTAAATAAAAAGTACTCTTGTAGATTAGAATATAGGTTCCTCTCCATCCACTTCTCCGTTGTTACTCCAGGTTTTTCATTCTCTTTCTCAGCAAATTCTCATGCCTTCTGGTCAAACCAATCTTGGATTTCTGGTCTTTTCGAATGCCACAACATGTCCTCCTTATCCTTCACACTAAGGTCTGGGAAACAAAACCATTTGTTGACATAGATCCGTCGACATGGGTTCAGTCACTGTTGACACCCATAACACAACAATCTCTCTAAGCATTGGCCCATACAAGTTTTACCCTATCCAACAACACCTGTAGAGTAGATGAGGTCTCACCCAAGATGTTCGAGGGAGAGCTATCGAAACCACGTTTCCACAATAAAAAGGAAGAAAATCACATCTACTATCAAAATTATCGCAACATTACTTAGCAGATCAAAGAATTGGTTCATACATTAAAATATTCACATTATCATTCATTGGATCATATCACCATACTCAAATTACAGTAGAAATATTGATGCACAAACAGATCTACTAGCATAGCATAATTCATAATAGGAAATCATCGCATCATTCAGAGATAAACATCGTAATGCAGTATTCATTCACATCATGTTATAGGAAAATAGGAAAACAGAAAAACAGAAAAACAAGAAGAAGTAAGAAGACACATAGTTTCTCTCAATTCTCCATCATGTAATATTAACTTTGCATCAAAACACAGATTCCTAAAAACAATTCTCTAATTCAAATCTCACATCAAAACAGATGACAAATAGATTCAAGATCAAGCTTCATATCCTGTCCACAATATCGTCTTCGAAGAATCCAAGAAGACTTAACATTTACAATCCTAGATTTATTTATAGGCTTGTGCCTTTACATTGGTGGTCCACTTAAGTCAACTTCCTAACTACTTGAACCAAAATATACAAAACTATGACCGAAAACTAAAAAAACATGACCAAAATATACAAAATCTGGTCATTTCTCCTTGAGCGCCATCTTCCACCTTGCGCAACAACTTTGACTTTGCACAACATCCTTAATGCTGCATAACTAGTTATCTCCAAAACTGATTGCCAACATAATGTTGGAAATGCTTGTGTGTTTGGAAAATTGTTGAAAAAATATTGAAGTTGAATCTTGAAAGTTGCATAGTATCTTTGTTTTGGAAAAAGAAAAGTTTCTCCCTTATTCTATATAGCATTCATCGAAGAGAAGAGTTGCACTGCATATAGATATTAACATTTCATTCTTGATCCACATTCCACAAACATTCACTAACCATCAAGATAAAATGAACGGTAGCTTAGGTTAAAATTTTAGTAATTTGAGTGATAGGATAGATACATGTTTCGACATCTTAAAACATAGGAGCTATCGTCATTTTCCTTCACGTATTTATTGGTATATCAGAAGGCCCCTTTCGAACGTTTGTGCATTAGACAACACTAATATGGGTTTGAGGTCCCATGTACCTTGAGTATATCAGGAGACCCCTCTAGGATACCCAAACCAACTGAGAAAATCCTTTTGGAATTCTAATTGGAGCAATAGACCAAGAACAACACTCGAGGATCTACTATGCTCGTGTCATCCAGGTATTCGCGTATTCAGGAAAGGGTATGGTTCCAATCCTCCTTTTTGTGTTTTACTATTGGAACCTGCAGTATATCATGAGTTGTGACAACTTGAAAATCCTAGTGAAGAACCGGCTATCATAAACCGATCCTCTCATTTAATTTTGCTTGTGGCCTTAGCTTGTGTCGGTTTTTTTGTGTGTGATATCTTCTTTGTATAGAGATTTAGAGTAGAAATATTTGGCCATCATCATGAATGAGCTACTTGTGAGATGATCTCATAGGTTGCAGGGTTTACCACCCGACTCTCATCCTACCATGGAAGGAAATAAAGGTGAAACCATTGACCAACCAGCTACGATTGATTCACATGTAGAAGGAGTTTCCGTCATTGAATCCAGGAAAGAAAGTTCCTCTTTTCAAATCCCTGTCATAGTTCAATATCCTTCTACAGAAGACATCAATTTTTCATTTTTGAACGGAAGGTCAACCTGGTGCACCGGATTGGGTGTTCAGTCACCCGTCAGATGATATAATGGTAGCATAATTTGGTCCATCACTCCTTTTTGGGAAACTTCCCTAGGTCATGCCATTTCTGAATATGGGACCACTTGACCATCCTACGTTACTCCCATTTGAGAATCTCCATCGAATGAATAGATTTTCATACTATTCCAGCAATCTATCGAGTGTTTGCATAACCTAGGAGAAAATATAAAGAGAAGACATCTTTCTCCTCTACCCCATCGTTTAGGAATAACCCACCTGGATACCATGCACTTTCACATTCACATGTGGCTCTTAACTCAGGGTCATTGTCTCAAAACGTGGTTAATCATGATCCGGGTCAACCCTCCATTCCTACTCCACTCACTTAGAATCCCCCAACAATTTATACCCCCCTTGTAGCTTCCACACCTGGGGGAAAACCCTAGCCCAAGTTGTTTTGCCTACTAGGGGAACCGTTTCTAGTATGGGGAAAAACTTAGCAGTAGGACAACCAGCAGTTTGTACTCCTTCTTGATGTATTTGTAACTTTGAAATGTATTCACTTGTATATTTTATGTATTGTACCCCGATGTTTATTCCAGGAAGTATTTGTAATGTAATTGAGTCATGTCATGCCCCAATGTTCCCATCGGGAGATTCAATAATGTAAACAAGTCATGTCAAGTCATTGTGGGTAACCCTCCTATTGTTTAAGGGTTAAATTGCCCACAGTTGTGGGGAACTAGGGTTATTAGACTCTCCTAGACAAGTCAACCCTAGGTGAGTTAATTTAAGCCAGGTCATTAGTACCCCAGTTGTGGTTACTTGAGCCTACATAAATGAGTTAGGATTAATCGAGCCTACATAACTGAGCTAAAGCTTAAGTGAATGAAATAATATAAATAGAGAGTGAGACTCTCTATTTATCACACACACACTCACTCACTGGGGCACATGAGTGAGGGAGAAGAAGATGGGATCAGAGAAAGACACTACTAATGTTGGGAGATCATCTTACTGTTTTGGGTTTTAATTTTGGAGCTGATTCTATCTTTGAGGAATTTGTAGGGTTTTCTCCTTTATGGTTTCCCCAAGGAAAATCTTTGTGTCTATTGTCTCTTGTGTTTGATTGATGTGCTTGTTATTCTCTCAGTTAAAGATCTTAAGATAATGCTAGCTTGAATGATAAAAATATAACATGGTATATGAGCTAACCTGAGAAGAAGACATTGTGCAACTGCAAAAGCTAGGGCTTCTTACTTTTTGGGTCTCTCTCCACAATCCATCAGCAAAAGTATGCTAGGTTGACTCTCCATTGAAGGGCGCATCTTTCTATTGAAGTGGAATTCGATTCCAGGCATTTTCAGTTTTTGGTGCGGGAAATTAGGGATTTTTACATAAGAAGAACTTTTTAGTGAGCACGGCATAGATTTTATCTCCTCATAAAAATCGAATTTTAGAGACTTGGGTCGATATTTTTGGTTGGGTGAAACTCTGGGAAAGTCAAACCCTAGGATGACCTCGGGCCTGAAAAACCCTAAAATACTGAAACTAATAAGTTTCGGTAAATTCCATATATCTCGGGATTGAAAAAGTCTCAAGGGCCAAAAATTTCATAGCTCAAAGGTAAAATCCTAATGTATATTGTGTCCAAGTTTCAGACTCAGATTCTCTATATTCTAGGAGATATGATTCATCCGAGTTAGGGTTCCAGCCTCTTCCAGGATTCATCCCTAAACAGGACACTTGGGGAGAATTGCTATGTCTCAAGCTACGAAGTTCCAAATGAAATTTCTCAAGATGTTCCAGAAATGGAACAGAATGTAATTTCTTTGATAGAAGTTTCAAACCCTAAAGATGTAATAGTGACACGTGGTAGTCTGTACAACTTAGCTATTTTGAATAGTCATAAAAAAAGTCACCTTGGGAAATAGGTCATAAGTCCCAATTGGTGAAACCAATTCTAATGATACATGTGGTGGTGAAACATGGATAGGTGAGGCTACCTTAGTGAAACGTTGTAGACATAGAGGAGCAATAATTGTGGAGATAACGCAGAAATAGTATCGGGAATTTCTACAAAAGAAATTGGAAAACTAGGGCTTCCTGTTATGGGATCTTCCCTCAACTATTTTCAGAAAAGGAGTACAATGAATAGCTCACCTTGAAGAGCTCTATTTTTCTATGCAATCATATCTGAAAGATTCCAAGTTTTGAAAATTAGGGTTTCTATAACAAACCCTAGATCAGCCAACTCCAGAACCAGGATGGACACCTCAAATCGATAAGATCTAATCTTTTGCTATTTTCATTTGAGGTTCTCATTTCTAAATGACTAATCACACCAGCTTGATGACAAGCTTGGTAAAGTTTAAAACTTCCAAGCATGGAAGTATAGGATCTCACTAGTTATTGAAGGGAATGAATTGGACCCCTATATAAGTAGAGAGGCTCTAGTTCTAGAGGGAGGTGAGGCTAAAAGCCTTACACAAGAAGAACTTGGTCAAGGCCAAGAAGACCATTGATGATTCAATCATGGATCACCTTATACCACAAGTGTCTTCCCTAAAGACACTGAAAGAGATGTTTGATTCCTTGACCAAGCTATTTAAAAGGAAGAACATAAATTGGAAGACAACTTTGAGAAAACAATTGAAGAATGTGAAAGATCCAGAATGCAGAGACCATAAAGTCATACTTTACAAGGGTCTCTCAAATAAAAGAACAACTTGAAGCGGTAGAAGAAGAAGTGGAGAGTGCAGAAGTTGTGATAATGGCCTCCCATGATCATGGGATTCATTCATTCGAGGAATGTATGTGAGAAGGAAGTGATTACTTTCAGCAGACTCTGGGAAGAAGAAGAAGCTTGACTCATAATAAGAGAAGAGAAGATGGGAGCAACTGAAGATCAAGCTCTCACCATCCAAAGAAGATCCCTAAAGTGATGAGGAATACGAAGGACTTAGATCTTGAAGAACCATTTGTCCATCTTAGCATTTGGATAAGAAATAATGAATGAAGAAGATGATGAAGATGAAGGCTCAAGAAGGAGTCTACCCACGAAACAAATAAAGATAATTATTCAATTGTCATTTCATTATATTGTTTTGCTATGCATTTGTTTATATTCAATTGATGTATTATGCATGGTAGAATGTTTGCATTAGTGACAACATACTACTAATACACATGTGATGGGTAAGTAGCTCATGGTGCTATAGAACTCTCCATTGCTACTTATCTAGAATGAAACCTCTTTGCTGACATATTGGATTAGTGCACAATCTCAATGTTGTCCTGGTAGAGATGGAAGGCATCTAGAAAGTTTCTGTGATATATGGATGAATGTTGTATTGGATAAAATAGTTTCATAATCAAATACCTTGATGCAAAAGAATTTTTCATTGTGAATATACCTTATGAAATGTTTCTAACCATACAAATAATGCATTTGACTTGTAGGAATGATTGTGTAAAATCGCCTATAAGCAAAGAAGGATGAGACTTGTTTCGAAGAACAAGTGACAACAGTTCAAGATGAAGAATAATATGACGAATGCAGTAACATCATTGATGAGTGCGAGAAAAACTTTTGAAAAGTTTCAAGATAGAGGATCTTGGTATCCAGTGACCCTAGATGGATACATAGAATATTAGTAGTAGAGCAAGCTACTTATCACTCTAGCGCATAATGTTTCAGTGCATAGAGTATGAAAGATAGAGGGAGAATGATGCTTCACTTCAAAGGGAGTGACTGCAGAAGATCCTGAGGTTCAACATGATACAAAAGGATGGAAAACTTACTGATGACTCTATGCTTTATTGAGAGTAAAGAGGAGGATTTATTGAGAGTAAATAGGATTCCAACCTTTTCTTAAAGGTTCAAGGTAGAATACCAGTGATGCTCTTGTTATATGTCGATGACTTTTTCCTGACAGAAAAGAGGAACTCAGAAGGAGACTTGCTGCTGAGTTCAAGATGAAGGACTTGGATATTATGCACTACTTTCTAGGCATGAAGTTGTGGAAGAATGCGGATGGAATCTCCCTGGGACAAGGGAAGTATGCAGTAGATATCCTGAAGAGGTTCAGGATAATGGACTGTAAGGCCATGACCACACCTATGGCATCAAACCTAAAGCTATTGAGTGTTTCTTCATCAAAGTCAGTTGATATCATGATGTATCATTAGATGATTTGTTTCTTGATGTACTTGATGAATACGATACCAGATATTTGCTTTGTTGTGAACACATTGAGACATGTTCACCTGATGGTTGCAAAGTATGCAGTAAGGTACCTAAAGGGTACAGTTGAGTATGGGCTCAAGTATGAGGTGAATCAAAAGATTAACCTAGAATTTTATGTGGATTTGGATTAGGCAGTGTCATCGATAGGAAGAGCACTTCAGGGTGTTGCTTCAGTATGGGATAAGGTGTGATCTCTTGGTTTAGTAGGAAGCAGTCCTGCATGGCACTAAGTACAACTAAAGCAGAGTATGTCGCAGCTTGTTTAGCTAGTTGTGAGACAATATGGATAAGGAAGCTATTATCTGATTTATTTGATCTTTCGTTGGATGCTACTTGTATATATTGCGACAACCCGGTTCTGTGAAGTTGTGTGAAGTTATATGAGAACCCGGTGTTCCATGACAAGTCGAAGCATATTGAAATCAAATATCACTATATCAAGGATATGGTGTAGAGAGGAGCACTGAAGCTCTAGTATGTTGCAATGGATGAATAGATAGCTGATGTGTTGACGAAGCCATTGGCCAGAGTGAAGTTTGAGTACTTCAGGGAGAAGCTTGGTGTTCTCTAGATCGAGGTTCCGTCTGAGGGGAAGTGATGAGTCTGTGATCGATTCTGACATGGTGAGAGGATTGTTTCCTTCCATGGTCAAATGTAAGGGCTGAGCCATTCTATCATGATGAGAGGATTGGTTCCTCGCATGTCAGATATGTTAGTTTTTCAACATTAATCTAGCATTATTAGGATCTTTAACTGAGAGAATAACAAGCACAGCAATCAAACACAAGAGACAATGAACATAGTGTTTTTCCTCAGGGAAACCATAAAGGAGAAAACCCCGCAACTTCCTCAGAGATAGAATCAGCACCAAAATAGAAAAACCCAAAACAGTAAGTGATATCCCAACAACAGTAATCTTCTTCTTGTCTAGACCTAGTGTCTTCTCCTTCCTCAACTATGCCATACACTTGAGTGTGTGTGAGTTGTGTGATAAATAGAGACTCCTGTTCTCTATTTATACTAATCTTGGCATGACTAAAACCCTACTAGGGCCGACCTCTACTAGGAGAGTCTAATAACCCTAGTGCCCCAGAACTGCGGGGAGTTTAACCCTTAGACAATCGAAGGGTTACCCACTATGAATTGACATGACTTCTTTACATAATAGATCCTCTCGATCGGAACATTGGGTCATGACAACATGAATCAATTACATAATAGATACATCTCAGAATAAACATCGAGTTACAAGACATAATATACATAGATGAATACATTCCGAAGTTACAAATACATCAACACTCCCTCTTAACTAGGAAGGTATTCTTTCGACACAATTTTCAGCACTGGTCTTCTTCTCTGCATCAACTGGATCATCTCATTATCTTCAAGTCTTCTTAGTCTTCAAGTCTTCTTCGTCTTTGAGTCTTCAATTCATCTTCTTCTTCAAGTCTTCTTCGTCTTCGATTCTTCAAGTCATGTTCTTCTTCTTTATCATAGGATCTGCATCATCATGACTACTGGCTCATTACTACTAGATCATCACTCAATCTAGATCATCATGATATGATACCTCATAATGGTGCTATCTCAATTATTCTCATCATAGGAAGTTCTACAGAGTCAATCCTGTAGGCCTACCCTTCATGTAGGTCTTCATCAGCGCTTATATCTGACACTTAAGTCAGAATGGCCTGCCAAACTCTTACATCTGACCTCATCTTGTCATAAAGGAACGCCCAACACTCACTTCTGACCTCATCTTGTCAAAAAGGCCCAACACTCACATCTAACCTCATCTTGTCAAAAAGGCTCGGCACTTATATCCGACCATGTGCAACCACACTGCATCAAAAAGGCTCTACACTTACATCCGACCTCATCCTGTCAAAAAGGAACATCACTTACAATCAACCATGCTCGAAAGCACTACATTGAAAGGGATCAGCACTTACAATCTGACCATGCACGAATCACCGCATCAGAAAGGGCTCAGCACTTACAATCTGACCATGCACAAAGCATCGCATCAAAAAGGGCTCTGCACTTACAATATGACCATGCACAAAGCACCGCATCAGAAAGGGCATGCACTCACATCTGATCATGGAGGAACTAATCCTACCATCACATCAGAATGACCCCCAGTCCCAGACTGAGCTACCTAGTAACTGACCAGGTGCCTCCATTCCTAGAATGGCAGTTGCCCTTACATCTTTCCTACTCGATAGAATGGCCAACACTCACATCTGACATGGAAGGAACCTAATCCTTTAGCCATGAAAAAATGGTTCAAACCTTACATCTGATCAAGTGGGAACACATCCCTCTATCACATCAGAATGGCTTCTTAGTCCGAGACTGAGTTTTCCTGGTAATTGACCAGGTGCCTCCATTCCCAGAATGGAAGTTTCCCTTACATCTATCCTACTCAACAGAATGGCCAGCACTCATATATGACATGGAAGGAACCAATCCTCTCACCACGACAGAATGGCTCATCCCTTACATCTAACCATGGAAGGAACCAATCCTCTCACCATGTCAGGATGGCTATAGGTCTCATCACTTTCTCTTGGAGGAAACCTCGATCTGGAGAACACCAAGATTCTCCCTGAAGTAATCGAACTTCATCCTAGCCAATGGCTTCGTTAATACATCAGCTATATGTTCCTCCGTTGCAACATACTGGAGCTTCACTGCTCCCTTCTGCACCATATCCCTGACAGAGTGATATTTGATCTCGATATGCTTCGACTTGTCATGGAACACTGGATTCTCTGACAACTTCACGCAACTCTGGTTGTCACAATGTATACAAGTAGCATACAACTAGAGATCAAATATATCAGATAGTAGCTTTTGTAGCCATGTTTCCTCACAACTAGCTGAACAAGCTACGACATAATCTGCTTTAGCTGTACTCAGTGCCACACAAGATTGCTTCCTGCTAAACCAAGAGATCACACCTAATCCCATACTGAAGCAACATCCTGAAGTGCTCTTCCTATCAATGGCACTGCTTTCCCAATCTGAATTGACATAACCCTCCAGGTTAATTTTCTGATTCGACTCATACTTGATCCCATAATCCACTGTACCCCTCAGGTACCTCAGAATATGCTTTGCAGCAATCAAGTGAACATTTCTCGGATCTATCAAGAACTGGCTCAAGGTGTTCACAGTGAAGAAAATGTCTAGTCTCATGTTTGTCAGGTACATCAAGCACCCAATCATCTGACGATACATCGTGGCATCAACCGTCTCTGATGAAGCATCACTCAATAGCTTCAAGTTCGATGCCATAGGTGTGGCCATAGTCTTGCATTCCATCATCCAAAATCTCTTTAGGATCTCTACTGCATACTTCCCTTGTCTAAGGAAGATTCCGTCTGAACTCTGCCACACCTCCATACCTAGAAAATAATGCATCATACCCAAGTCCTTCATCTTGAACTCGGCAGTAAGCTTTCTCTTCATATCAGCAATCAACCCATCCACATATGTCACAAATAGATCATCTACATATAGTAGAAGCATCACTAGGTTGCCATCTTCAACCTTGTAGTAAAGGTTGGAATCTGCTTTACTCTTGGTAAATCCCATGCTGGATAGAAAGCTGTCAATTCTACCGTACCAGGTCCTAGGTGCATGTTTCAAACTGTACAGGGCTTTCTTCAATCTGCACACATGAGACTCCCTGTCATGTGTCTCAAAACCGAGTGGCTGCTCCACATACACTTCCTCTTCTACTACACCGTTCAAGAAAGTAGTCTTGACATCCATCTGATGTATCTTTCATTTCATCACTGCAGCCAGAGAAAGTACTGATCTGATGTAAGTGTATCTGGCTATAGGTGCAAAGGTTTCTTCATAATCAATTCCTTCTTTCTGAGAGAAACCCCGAGCCNTTCATTTCATCACTGCAGCCAGAGAAAGTACTGATCTGATGTAAGTGTATCTGGCTATAGGTGCAAAGGTTTCTTCATAATCAATTCCTTCTTTCTGAGAGAACCCCCGAGCCACAAATCTTGCCTTTTATTTTTCAATGCTACCGTCTACAACATGTTTGTTCTTGTAGATCCATTTGGAAGTCACATCTGACTTCTCTTTTGTTCTTGCGACAACATCCCAAACATCATTCTTCATGATCGACTGATACTCTTCAATCATAGCATCCTTCCATTCTTTCCGTTCTGTCGCTTCTTCAAAACTGGAAGGCTCTTTATCAATGAAATCACATAGTAAGGCTACATACCCAGAGTAGGATCTGGTCCTCTTTCTTTCTCTGTGATTCTCTTCTGGAGCCCTATATCTTTCTACACCTTGGATAAGTTCTCATACCCAAGTAGGTGTCCTCTTATGAGGATTCTTCTCTAGAGGTGGATCTACAGGTCTTTGTGGTTCATCGAATTCTTGATTTTCTTCTTGAATTTATTCGTTCATGGCTGTGTCATGAATTCTGGGTGCTTCTGCTTCATTAGATTCTTCAGCAGGTCTCTTTCTGGATTTGTTGTAAGCTGTGTCTTCATCAAATGTCACATCCTTGCTGATGTCAATATTCTTGTATCCTGGGAAACAGATTCTGTAAGCCTTCGAGCTTTCAATGTATCCCACAAATATACCCTTCTTTCCTGAAGGATCTAATTTTGTTCTCTTCTCTTTTGGAATGTGTATGTATACAGGACAGTCAAATATTCTAAGATGGCTGACTTCTGGTTTCTTGCTGGAGAAGACTTCTTTAGGAGTCTTGTTCTCGAGTACTCTATGTGGAGTACGGTTTTGTACATACACCGCTATTCTAGCAGCTTCGGCCCAAAGATGCATAGGAAGATATTGATCATGAAGCATTGCTTTTGCCACTTCCATGATAGTTCTGTTCTTCCATTCTGCAATCCCATTTTGTTGAGGATTGTAAGGAGTGGACAAATCCCTCTTAATCCCTGATTCTTTACATAGCTCTTTGAATTCATTTGAAGTGAATTCTTCGCCATTATCTGATCGTAAAGTCTTGATCTTCTTTTTAGTATGGTTCTCAATCAAGGCTTTGAATTCCTTGAATTTGATGAATACTTCATCTTTGTTCTTCATGAAGTAAACCCATGTCTTCCTAGAAAAATCATCAATAAAAGAAACATAATATGCATACTCGCTTAGTGAGCTTGATGACATAGGACCGCATACATCGGAGTGGATGATTTCTAAGATTCCTTTTTCTTTGCTTTCGCTACTTGGAAATGTCTTCTTTGTGTTCTTTCCTTTTGCACATCCTTTGCATACCCCATCATGTTTTGTTTGCATTTCTGGAAGACCTTCAACAGCTTTGCTTGCAAGAGGTAGTGCTCTGTAATGCACATGTGCAAGCCTTCTATGCCAAAGTTCACTTGGCTCTACTGTGTCATGGACCAATGCTTGTTCTGGATGGCCCTTCAATTTGTATAAACCTCCTTCTTGTTCACCAATCACTATTGCATCATCAATAGTCTTTCCTTTTGGCCACATGATGACTTGACCATCTATGAATGCAACCCTCATTCCTTTTGCATCTAATGCTGATATGGAGAGAAGGTTCTTCTTGAGTCCTGGAACAAACAATACTTCCTTCATTGTTAGAGACTTACCAGTGTCTATTTTATAGGAAGATTACCCACTACCTTTTATTGGATATTGGTAGTCATCTCCTAGTTTCACCTTGTGAGGTGATTCATGTTCTGAGAGCTTCACAAAGGATTCCTTGAACCCAGTCATATGTTTAGAAGCCCCACTATCTATAATCCAATCATCAATTCCATGTGTAATGTTACCTATGAGAGTGGACATCAGAACATATTCATCCTCACTTGAAGAATCTTCACTTTCATATCTAGATCTCTTCTTGGATTGTTCATCATCCTCTGCAGCATGAGCATGATGTATTTTCTTGCTTCCCTTCTTCTTGTGAGAGGTACGTTTGTTCTTAGGACAATCTCTAGAGAAGTGTCATTTTTCATCACATGTATAGAAAATATATTTAGACCTATATCTAGGCTTTCTAGAGTTATTCCTGTGATGAGAGTACTTACTTCTGTGATGGTTGGATCTGGATTTCTTGGATTGTACTGTGAGAGCTTGATCTTCACTTCCCATCTTCTCTTCTCAAGCTGCTATTCGAGCTTCTTCTTGAGAACATTCTTCCCACAGTCTGTTGAACTTGACTAACTTCTTTATAGCACAGATCCCTTGAATGAAAGAGTCTCATGTCCTAGGGAGACCATTCAAGGTGGTCATCACAATTTCTGCATTCTCCACTTCTTCATCTACTACTTCCAATTGTTCCTTGATTTGAGAAACCCTTGTGAAGTAAGACTGGATAGTCTCTGCATTCTGGATCTTCACATTCTTTAGTTGATTTCTCAGAGTCATGTTCCAGTTTATGTTCTTCCCTTCAAACAATTTGGTTAGGGCATCAAACATAGCTTTAGGTGTCTTGAGAGAGAACACCTATGGGATAAGGTGATCCTTGATAGAATCAGCAATGATCCTTTTTTCCATAACCATATTCTTCTTATGTAAGGATTTTGCCTCATCTCCCTCTTGAACTGGAACCTCCTCATGGATGTAGGAGTCTAACTCATTTTCTTCTAGGACCAGGGAGATCCTATACTTCCAGGCTTAGAAGTTACCAGCTCCTTCAAGCTTTTCATCAAGATTGGTATGATGAGACATCTTAACTGAGAACCTCAAATGTAAATACAAAAGATTTTAGATCTTACCAGGTTCAAGATGTCGGATCTGAAACTTGAGCTGAAATCCTGCAGTACTGGATTAGGAGCAAATTATGGTTTTTCCTTTCCGGAGTTCTGTCTACCCAAATGCCTTGAAATTTGTCCCTAACTTCGATTTTGGGTAGGAGATCAATCTAGGCCTGGGATCACTGAAAAATTCCTCTTCTGTGAAAATCCCTAATTTCCGATAGTAGTGACAGGTCCAAAACTGAAAAAACTTAGAATTGGATTCTGCTTCGACAGAAAGATGCGCCCTAGGGAGGAGAATTGTTCCACCTTACTTTTGCTGAAAATATGTGGAGAAAGATCCACAAACTGGGAATCCCTAGTTCCCACAGCTGCATAGTGTCTTCTTCTCAGGTTAGCTCTTATTCCATGTTAGTTTTTCAACATTAAGCTAGCATTATTAGGATCTTTAACTGAGAGAATAACAAGCACAGCAATCAAACACAAGAGACAATGAACATAGTGTTTTTCCTCAGGGAAACTATAAATGAGAAAACCCCGCAACTTCCTCAGAGATAGAATCAACACCAAAATAGAAAAACCCAAAATAGTAAGTGATATCCTGACAGTAGTAATCTTCTTCTTGTCTAGCCCTAGTGTCTTCTCCTTCCTCAACTATGCGCTACACTTGAGTGTGTGTGAGTTGTGTGATAAATAGAGACTCCTGTTCTCTATTTATACTAATCCTGGCATGACTAAAACCCTAGCAGGGCCGACGTCTACTAGGAGAGTCTAATAACCCTAGTGCCCCGGAACTGCAGGGACTTTAACCCTTAGACAATCAGAGGGTTACCCACTATGACTTGACATGACTTCTTTACATAATAGATCCTCCCGATTGGAACATCGAGGCATGACAACATGACTCAATTACATAATAGATACATACTGGAATAAACATTGGGTTAAGAACCATGAGGAGGAGGTTGAGGATCCTCGTAACATCAACATTCCGGAGTCAGAAGGGACTCACGATGTTGATGGACCAAAGCTACAGATTCCAGCAATCACAGAGCCGATCAATATTAAAAAGATCAATATTGGCACAGACACAGAACCAAAGTTTGCCTCTATTGGAGACTATTGGACCGATGAAACAGTCGGACAGATTGCAGACTTGCTACATGAATATCAGGACCTATTTCCCACCAAGTTCAGAGAGATGAAGGGAATAGTCGGAGACCTGGGAGTAATGAGGATACCATTGAAAGAGGATGCTAGACCAGTCAAGCAGTGTTCATATGGATTAAATCTGCGCTACAAAGAAAAAGTTAAGGATGAGATCGATAAGATGCTAGCAGCAGGCATCATTGAGCCCATAGAAGAGAGTGAATGGGTTAGTCCCATGGTTGTGCAAGAGAAGAAAACCAAAGGAGACATCAGGATCTGTGTCGACTTACGTAAACTCAATGACGCATCGCTTCATGATCCATTCCCGACACCTTTCACTGATGAAGTACTAGACAATGTGGGAGGACAGGAGGTCTACTCCTTCACTGATGGCTTTTTAGGCTATCACCAGATCAGAATTCACTCAGAAGATCGACATAAGACCACGTTTGCAACAGAATGGGGCTCATTATAGTATACGGAAAGGCTTGATGGTAGATCCCGCAAAGATTTCCATCCTTGTAAATCTTCCAGCACCCAACTCAGTCAAACAATTGAGGACAGTACTTGGTCATACTGGGTACTACAGAAAATTCATCAAGGGATACGCAAAGATTACAACACCGAAGGAAAAACTGTGAAAGAAAGATGTAAAATTCCTATGGAATGAGGAATGCCAGCAGAGTCTAAACACACTTAAAGAGAAGATGGTTATAGCACCCATCTTAGTATTTCCAGAATGGACTAAGCTGTTTCATGTACATGTGGATGCATCTGGCATCGCATTAGGGGTTGTTTTAACACAACCAGGAGAAGGAGGTATCGATCATCCTATCGCATACTCCAGCAGAAAGCTATCGATAGCAGAAAAGAACTACACCACGACAGAAAGAGAAGGCTTAGCTATGGTGTACGCGTTGTAGAAGTTTAGGCACTACTTGTTGGGTGCCTCGTTCAAGATGTTTACTGACCATTCTGCATTGAAGTATCTGGTGAATAAGCCAGTGTTAGGGGGAAGAATCTGCAGATGGTTACTCCTCTTTCAGGAGTATGATTTTGAAATCATTGTCAAACCAGGAAGATATAACGTCGGACCTGATCATCTGTCATGAATAGACTCAGGAGAAGAGCCAAGTAATCTAGAGGACAATTTGCCAGATGCGCAATTGTTTTCTATCCAGATCGCAGATGAGTACTATGCTGATATCATTCATTTTCTCACCACAGGAAGGGCACCTCAGGAGTTTACCAAGCATCAAAAGAGGTAGTTGGTTGTTAAAACAGTAGACTTCACCCTGATTGCAGGACAGTTATACAAGTTAGGTCCAGATGAAGTCCTGCACATATGTGTGATGCCACATGAAAAAGAGGCTATTATTAGAGAAGCTCATTCAGGTACCGCAGGAGGTCATTTCACAGGAAAGACGACTGCGTAGAAAATCCTGACCGCAGGATTATGGTGGCCTATGTTACACAAAGACACTAAGGAATTTTGCAGATGCTGCGATATCTGCCAGAGGGTAGGAAAACCTTCACGATGAGATGAAATGCTGCTGCGACCATAGGTTACGTTGCGCGCATTTGAAAAGTGGGCTATAGACTTTGTGGGTCCTATCAACCCACCAGGAAAATGAACTGGTGCAAGATATATCATCGCTGGAACAGAGTACCTCACCAGGTGGGCAGAGGCCAAAGTAGTAAGAAACTGTGATGCTGCTATAGCCGCACAGTTCATTTTTGAAAACATCATCACTAGATTTGGATGCCCAGTAATTTTGATGAGCGATCAAGGCACACACTTCTTGAATCGCACTATTAAGGCCTTGACGGAGGAATTTCAGACACAGCGCCATAAGAGCACTCCCTACCACCCGCAAGCTAATGGTACGGTGAAGGCATTTAACAAGATTTTAGAAAATGCTCTTACTAAGATATGCAACAGCCAAAGGAATGATTGGGACCTCAGATTTAACACTGTATTATGGGCATATAGGACTACATGCAAGAAACTCACAGGACACACACCTTTAAGCTTGGTGTATGGACAGGAGGCTGTTATGCCTATGGAGTATATTCTTCCCATTCTAAGAATTGCTCAGATCACTGGAATGGCTAATACAGACACGGTGCATGAGAGGCTAGCACAGCTGCTTGCCTTAGAGGAAGACAGATTCACCGCCAGATTCCATCAGAAAGTGTAGAAGGCACGAGAAAAATCTTGGCATGACAGACACATTAAGAGTAAGACTCTTCAGATCGGAGACCTAGTACTCCTCTATGACAGTAAATTTCTTAAGTTTCCAGGGAAGTTCAAGACGCATTGGTTGGGGCCATATCGGATACAGCAAGTTACAGAGGGAGGAGCCGTTTAGCTCAGCAAACTAAATGGGGAGCTTCTTCCCACAATGATCAATGGAAGTAGGCTTAAGCTTTATAGTGATAGCCACTCCACCTCTCAGCCCTAATTTAGAGTCGCAAAGGGTGCAGATGTCCAATGTAGTTGAAAGGAGGCATCGCACTGGGAATTAGTCTACATCGGCAGGTATTCTAAGTATAAGGAATCGCATAGGGATGGTTCATTTTGAAAAAAAAAATGCTTAAGTTTGTGTTGAGCAAGTGATGCGGTGTGGCATCGCAGTAGCGCGATGTTTCTCTGTGCCACATACCCAGTTTTGTAACGAGACAGAGGGCTAGTCAAGTCACCTTCTGATAGGCAGTTAATGAGGAAATGACTGATATACCTTATCATAGATTTGGCACGACATAATAAATTTTTCCAGATTTTTCCTAGTGTCGGAGCAGGGTCCCGCAGCTATAGGAAAAGCTGCCATTTTGGCGGATAGATAGTTTGGCGAAGACGAAGAGATAAGGTGAAGCTACGACGATGTAGCATGTTTCTAGCTGCAGAGCAGAGCCAGAAACTATGATTGTTTGAACAGAGAAGTCAAAGGAGATGACAGTACCTGAGCGGCTGAGAAGAGAGAGCTCAACCACTGCATTGAAGGCAGCGGTGAAGACAGGAGGGCTCAGCTACCCTCATAAAGGAAAAGGAGCAACGAGGCCGAGGTATTGAAGACGAAGGACAGAAGAAGGGAAGCGGTGCATAGTACCCATGGTCAGCACCGGGAAGCATGGAAGACTTCAGAGAGAAGTGGTGTGACGGAAAGCGGCTACCCCAAGTACAGATATGCCGACTATCACTAGTTAGGGTTTTGGGTTACTGTTGGGACATGCCCACAGTGTTGTAATGGTGAGACCTTTGGGCCACCTATAAAGGGATGTATTTTGTATTGTAAAAGGTTAGCATTTTGGGCATTTTAAGCCATCCAGCTAGTCAGATTATCAATAGTCTATTAGCTTACTGTATTTTGTATTGTAACAATCCGAAGGGATTGATAGATAGAGAGAGAGAGAGTATATTGTAAGAAGGAAATATAGAGAAGATATCTAAGAGTGAAGGGCTTCAGGCTAAGTGCGGAGTTACCCAAAAGATCTCTAGCTGCATATGCAGTGCAGCAGAACTGTGTACCTCTCTCAAGTTATAATATAGAAACACAGTTCTGTGGACGTAACTTCCACCCTGGAAGTGAACCACGTAAAATCTGAGTGTTGTGTGACTGATTCATGTGATTGTATTTACTTGTTATATCTGTCATTCATTACATGAACTTTGCTTATAGTAAATGTATGTGTATGTTATTCAGTTCACAGCATAATAACAGGATAAATGCAAGTTGAAGTCTTTAAGTATTCTGTATAAGAGTCTGTCTAAGTTTCGCTTGAGATAGTTAAGAATCGCAGTGTAAAACAGCCTCGTGTGTTGAGTCCTATAAGTTGAACACAAGTAACACTAGGTACGCTGGGTCGCAGTGGTAGGATATCGCAGGGAGGCGATATCGCACCATTAGAGGAGCTGTGGTGCACTACGGTTATGGATCAAGCGGAGGAAAGAGTTACGTGTTTCCCAGGATGCGGTGATGCGATAAGGATTGGAGTCATCGTGAGTAAGAGGAGACTCCACATCACAAAGAGGAAAGAGCAGTATCGTGAGCTAAGAAGAGCTACGAGACGCACACAGGACGCCATACAGAACCTGGCCAAGACACTTGAGTCCTTGGCCAACCCATTAGGATCACTTCAGGTGAGACTTCATGCCACTCTGTGGTCTGTCGCCGAAAGGGCCAGTGAGCTAGGGGTGTTGTTGGTTCATTATAGTAAACCCGGGTTTGCCCAGACGACCAACACATAGTCAGATGTGAGTGTTGGGCGTGCCTTTCTAACATGGTGTTGGATGTGTTCCTCTCATGGTCAGATGTAAGTGCTAGACGGGCCATTCTGACTTAGGGTCGGATATAAGTGCTGAAGAAGACCTACATGGAGTCTAGGCCGGATGTGGTGTGCTCGCACATGGTTGGATGTAAGTGTAGAGCCCTTCTGATGCGGTGTGTTCACACATGGTCGGATGTAAGTGCAGAGCCCTTCCGATGTGGTGTGTTTGCACATGGTCGGATATAAGTGCTGAGCCATTCTGGTGCGATGTGTTTACACATGGTCAGATGTGAGTGCTAGGCCTTTCTGACAAGATGAGGTCAGATGTGAGTGTTGGGCATGCCTTTCTGACAAGATGATGTTAGATATAAGAGCTGGGCGGGCGATTCTAAATTAGGGTCAGATATAAGTGTTGAAGAATACCTACATGGAGGCTAGGCTTACAACCAACATGAAAAAGGGATGGCTCTTAGAACTTTCTGTGACAAGAAGAATCATGATATAGCACCCATGATGATGATCCAGTGATGATGATCTAGTAGTGATGATCCAGATCCAGTGATGATCCATATCTAGTGATGATGACTCAGTGATGATCTAGATCCAGTGATGATGATCCAGATTGAGTGATGATCCAGATCCAGTGATGAAGATAGCTTGAAGATAAATATGACGAGAACTCAATGATGATCCAGTTGATACAGAGAAGAAGACCAGTGCTGAAAAATTGTGTGGAGAGAATACCTTCCTAGTTAAGAGGGAGTGTTGATGTATTTGTAACTTCAGAATGTATTCACTTGTATATTTTATGTATTGTACCCCGATGTTTATTCCGGGAAGTATCTTTAATGTAATTGAGTCATGTCATGCCGTGATTCCCATAGGGAGATTCAATAATGTAAATAAGTCATGTCAAGTCATTGTGGGTAACCCTCCTATTGTTCAAGGGTTAAAGTCCCCATAGTTGTGGGGCACTAGGGTTATTAGAATCTCCTAGAAAAGTCAGTCGTAGGTGAGTTAATGTAAGTCAGGTCATTAGTACCCCAGTTGTGGTTACTTGAGCCTACATAACCAAGTTAGGATTACTTGAGCCTACATAACTGAGTTAAAGGTTAAGTGAATGAAAGAATATAAATAGAGAGTGAGAATCTCTATTTATCACACACACACTCACTCACTGGGGCGCATGAGTGAGGGAGAAGAAGCTGGGATCAGAGAGAGAGACTATTGCTATCGAGAGATCATCTTACTGTTTTGGGTTTTACTTTTAGTGCCGATTCTATCTCTGAGGAAGTTGCGGGGTTTTCTCCTTTATGGTTTCCCTGAGGAAAATATTTGTGTATATTGTCTCTTGTGTTTGATTGTTGTGCTTGTTATTCTCTCATTTAAATATCCTAAGATAATGCTAGCTTGAATGATAAAATATAACACTCTTACGAATACCAAATGTTGACACAAAATCCATTGATAGGGGTTCACTTGTCTTTCAACACCGAAACCACAGCCGATAGGGGTTCACTTCTCTTCTTATGTTGTATCTGAAGCTCCTCTGTCAATGCACTGACTGTGTGATTGAGACAGTCAACCTCTTGTCAAAACTTGAATTTGATGGTGAAGGAGATATATCTGCAAAAAAACACCTCAAGAAGTTTTTGTGTAAATGTAACAAACATAAGATTATTGATCTTAGTGCTACATGCAGATTATTTTCTCTTACTCTGAAATGACGAATCAAATGCTGGTTGGAAATATTTTCACCTAATTTATTTTTACATGGTTTTAATTTGCACATGAATTTTTAGATACTTTTAAAGATTATGATTCTCATAAACCTTTTAGTGAATTGCAGGCTCTTCGAAGGAAGAAAGGTGAGTCTTCATAATACTTTTCAATAAGCATTTCTCATATTATTTACAAATTACATATTGTTGATTTACCTTCTGAATATGATCTTTTAAATATTGTTTTCAACTCTCATGTTCCTTTTATTCAACAAAATCAAGACAATTGTCAAAAGGATGTTTTAATTAATCATTTACCAACCCTTCAAGAAACTTGCTCCTCTATCATTGATTCAGATACTTCTATAAGTTCTACACAAACCCAAGGTGAGAACATTGAATTAGAAGAGGTACCAATTCCTTTTGATCATTATTCTCCATCATTACTTCTCGAAGGAGAAAGGCATAATTCTTTTATCCAAAATATTGAACCTATATATATTAATGAATCAAATGAGAAAGAACATATCCACTATGAATTTATTTGTATAGATAGGGAAGTTGATTGTCTTTACAAATAACAATATTCCGATTCTATTATTACAAAAATAAATTAAGATGAATTAATTATAAAGCAAACTATATGTTCATCATTTTCTAATTGTTGTACTAATTCTTGTTTCGATTCAATTATCAATGAACATGAATGTGTTAATGATAATTTTATGTGTTATGACAATTCAATAGAAAAAGTCGAAGAAGAAGACATGAATCTTAATTGCTCGACTAAATGTTGTCTAGGAAAAGAGATTAATCGTTTTCAAGAGAATGTTAATACAAGTTTTGATTCACATTGTTGGCAGGAGGTTTTGAGGAATTAAGCTACACAATACCAAGACTGATGCACAAGACCAAAGATGGCACACAAGGCAGGAAAGTCGACAAATAGTTGGCTTGGTAATGATTTTGTAGTTTTGGTCATAGTTTGGTAGGTTTTGGTCTGAATTAGTTAGGAATTCGGCTAAAGTGTGCCATTTTGTAAAAGGTGCAAGCCTATAAATAGAGATAGGATTGTAATGTTGAGATATATATCATGGGATATGTGATTTGGTGGTATTATGATTATCATGAGATAAACCACGATTGTATGATCTTCTTGTCCTCTATGGAAGATTGAGTCATGTTTCTGTTGCGACTATGAAGATGTTTTTGGGAAACCTGTTGTGATGTGGAAGTAATATGACATGAAGGAGGTTTATGGAAACACTGTTTTTTTTGTCTTTTTGTTTTTCCTATGTTGAATGATCCAATGTGAATGAATCAATGTCGCAGTATGTTTGTTGTTTTTGAATGATGCGATGTTTTTGTGTTTCGAATCATGTTGTGGTGATTGATCTATTTATGAGTAATTGTATTGTTGTGATCTGAATATGTTAATGCGATATGATGGTTTATGATATGAATTCGGGATAGTAAACCATTTTCCATATCTCTGAAGTAGTGTTGCGATAGTTAGACAATAGATTCACAACCCTCCTTCTTACTACGAAAAAACGGTTTCGACAATTCTTCCTCGATCATCTCGGTTGAGACTTCAAATTCTTCGTAGGTGTTATTGGATAGGTTAAAACATGTCTCGGCCAGTGATTAGGGAGATCATCAAGTTAAGGGTGTTGATAGAGCATGTACCCATCTCGACGGATCTTTGTCAACACACATGAAGGCTTATCAATTGATCTTGATCTCGAATCAATTTCATATGGAATTCTTAAATGTACATCACCAAATTATATTGAAAATGATTAGATAATAATAGATAAATATTTTGGAAAATTTAATATTAATGATCTTTCTAAGTTGAGAGACTCTTTCAATTTCCTCACTTCTAATTCTTACTTTTCTATTTATCCTGATTTATTTTCTGATTTTGATATGCATAAGATTCCATCCAAATTACCTAACTATGTGACTTTAAAATTGCATTTCTATGAGAGATCTAACATTGATGATTCTCTTATTAAGCGTGAAGTTGATGGATTGGAACATATTCCATTATTAGATCGTCATCTGATACAATATTTTAAATATAAAGAGAGTTATTTGCAAGATAGTTATAGTCAACCAATTTTTGATGAGATCAACGCATCAATTTTTGTTAAGACTAAAAATGTGTGTTCACATCAGAATCACTTATATGGGAGATCTAATTTTATTGGTGATAGTAAAATCTTTGTTGAAGAGTTTCCTATAACTTATTATCACCAAAAATTTGCATTTTTTTCAAACGATTCACCTCTAGTTGTTAACCCTCTTTACATGATTACTTCCTTTGATATTAAGCCACTATTGATTCGGTCACTTATTACATCATTTCATGATCCTACTCTGTATTTGAAACCAATTCTTCCAATTGTTAGTGTGACTAGTACTAATAATTTGATTCTTCAAACCAGTTCTCCTAAGATATGTTTTCAATATATGGATTTCATGTTGTTAGATCATACTTTGCAATCTAAATTTCATGACAGGATTGCATAGTGGCTCAAAAATTCTGATCTCAAAAGGTTTCCACAAACTGGTAAATTTGTCTTATCGTTACATGTAAATAGAATTTCAAATGGTAAGGATGATAGATTTCTTTTTAGTTTTCTCTTATTGACATATCATTTCTGGTTACTATTGGGAAAACATGTCATTCTTACATGATTACAAATGTTTCGCTAGTTTCACATGTTATTTCACTTTACTTTTCTCATGTTGTACATTTGATTATACTTATGTACGTATTTAGTTTAACACTAATTTTATATTTTAATTTTGTTTTCTTATTACAAGTAGTTTGCTTCATGTTTAACAATATGCACTTAATAAATGATGTGTTGATTCCAGGATGTGAAAGAATTGGCAGTCTAATCATATTTTCTTAAAATATGACATGAACTTGTTATAATAATATTTTTTTGTAAATACAATTAGGATTAATCCTCTACAATCTGTTTTGTTATTTTAGTAAAGATAGTTGGTAAGTTACCTCATCAAAATCTTGTACTTGGAAAATCCTTATGAATTTGAATTATTAGCCATCTTTCAACTTATTTACAATCTTGAGAGTGTCTTGATCTGTTCTATTTGTTTTATGAAATTGGGAACGGAATATCTCAGTTATGAGTCGGTCCGATCAAGATCATGAGCATCATTGGTATGACATTACCTAAATTCAATTACCAAGATGTGGTAATGGCTCTTAGTTTTATGATTCAGAGATAAGGGGTCTCAGTAATGAGCCAGCTGATTCATTTCTGATGATGTTTGTGAGTGACGCTGTCATTTGGTTACCAGGATGAGTAGTGATTCTTTCTTTTATAAAGAATTAATTTAAAAAAATGTGTGTGAATTATTTTTAGAAAATGGAACAGATTCTAGGTGCTTTTTCGTAAAAGTAAATAGTTATATCTTTTTACTCATGATTTGGATTATCTTTACTTTTTGGGTACTTAGTTTTGATGAGATAATCTTTCTTGGCTTATCTACAAACAAAATATTTATCAATGGCATGGAGGAGGGTCCTGAAGGTATTTGCAATTATAAAAATCATTAAACACGGGTTTGTACTAGATTGAGATTATCTGATTTCATAGATTAAGTCTAAGACCATATTTTACTCAATTGTTTGAAGCAAGATAAATAGAGAAAACCATTTTCCAAGGTATGTCACCATCTGTTGGCATTCTAACAACTCCCCTTGATTTTCTGTAAAATCAAAAGGGGCCCCCATGTAAATTTTGTAAATACTTAGCTTTTGGTTTGCTTGCTTGGTTTAAGAAGGTAATTCCATGGTACTTTACTCTTTGGGTTGCTTGTCTTTTGACTTAGTTTTCATGAAAAGCGATCTGGTGGTCATTAAATCTCACGAGTATTTTTCTTTGAATACTTCAAGTTGATGTTTCTGGTTACCTTTCTTTGATGATTTTGCGACTTTATGATTTTTATATTGAAACAATTAGTGAAAATTCATAATCAATTATTTTCATTACGTCATCTTTACTGATTGTTTTATAAACAAATTATCATTTTGTCGTTTGAGTCTTTTTAGTTTCTAGTGGTTGAACAACACTTGTATGCTCTTATTTGACCTTTGTTGATTTGATGGTGCACGTTACTCTGGAAGAATTCAATTATCTCGACCTTACGACAACCTTGCCAAATTTCAGCCTTTACATTATTAATGATTTAATGAGCACTTTGGTGGAACAAAATAAATTGAGCAGACATTTATCGTTATTGATTTCTATCGACGTCTTGAAAGAGTTTATATTAAATAACAGGACCATACTCTTACTTTTGAATTAGAATGATTTGTTGACTCTTGCCACGGGGACTTCACTTAGTGAGCCTCTCACATAGCACGTGTGATCGTGGAATATTAAAGAATACCCTTAATTTCCAGAGATATTGCCCCAAAGTGTTTTGTTGAAACCCCCCTCCCAATACTTAAAACCTCCTCCCCACCCCTTTTTATACCTCAATCCTTATAAACCACCCTACCCACCCCCAGCTTAAACCCCTCATCCCCCCAATACCTGCAATATATTGGTTCAATTTTTGATAATTTTAAAACCCACAATATGAACTAATGAAATAGGATATTGGTCAATAAGTGAAGCCCCTGTGACTCTTGCAAAGCTTTTAATGTTTGATTAAACCTCTTACTTTTCATGAAATTGAGATTTAACGGTTTGTTTCATCCTTACTGCATTAGTCGTTTGGCTTCTTGGTGTCTTTATCATGGTTACATACTCTTCTTTAACTTTGGCTGAATTGTTTGTACACCTTACTTTGAAAGAATTCAATTATTTTGGCCTTACGATAGCCTTGCATTCCTTGTAGCTTTCTCTTTATCAATGATTAAAAGAACACTTTATGGATTCAAATAAAAATATTTGATTGTATGGTGAATCATCTGCTTCTTGCAAGAATATGTACTAAGGGATTGAATGGAGCTAGTGGTTTTCATTTTGAATACCTTATTATTATTATTATTTTTGAAAGCCTTAAAATTTTGGAAGAAATTTTTCGTTTTACATAATTATACAATTTCGGACAAGGTTGAATATTTCAATTAGGGCTTATTTCGAATATAATATCGTTTCTTTCCTAACCTACTCCACATAAGAAGACATTTGAGCTTTTGTAATTGAGGATTTCCAAAGAAATAAATATTTTGTTTAGTTAACGAAATCATTTAAAAGTTGAAAATATTTTTTAAATAATATTTTATTATTTTGATAAGTGTTGGATTTGATTCATCATAAAGAAACGTTCTTACTTAAAATGTTTAAAACTTGTTACAATAAGATTATTATCTTCATCCATTCATTAGTAACATGCAAAATGAAATGAACTTAGTTAAGCAACTCAGTTAAGCATGTCAAATTGTAAATAAATATTTGATTAAAGTTAAAAAGCTGGGTTAAGGGGTCAACTTGGATTTAATTATTGACTTCATAACTTTAACTCCATTATCCTTTTGGACAAAGAGCGTTAATTAAAATGAAATTAGTTAGTTTTGGTTATGATACTTCATTTTAATTTTTTCTTTTAAATTTCATTTTCACATGTCAAATATATTTATTTCACTTTTATTGAGTCATTATTTTGGAAAATCGCAGGTCATTGCAAAAATAATTGTGTATGAAATGAATGGAATGGATTCAATAGCGTGCCAAAGAAAAATTATGCGACCATGGCTCAATTAAGAAATCTATATTACTTTGGATTCTTCGTGTAGCCATTAAAATTTGGTTGGTGTTGACCATGAGAGACAATGGCATATGCATCGCATCGTATGATACAATGAAAATGATCAAAATTACAAGCATGTTATCATTGCTCTAGATCAAAGAAGTGAATTTAATTTGAGCATAAATCTCAGCAATATTTTGAAGTTGTGTGAAGTTTTCAAAGGATCTCACTCACTTACATGCAATTGCATCAACTTTTCAAAACAGTTATCTTCCACATTGCATCATTCAGGCAGAATTCAGAATGTTTGGGTGCCAGCGACACAAAAAGAGAAAAAACAATTACATCAAATGCATTTGTTATCATCGAGGTTGCTCCAGCTGTAACACCAATTCAATAAATGCCAAAGCAATTCCTTACGCCATCATAAAACATTCACGCCATCAAATTGTATAAGCGCTTACCATTACGTTTCTTGGATGCATTTACCGTTTGTGTGTTCTATATTTATCAGAAAAGAGAACAATAATTCAATTGAAATCAAATCAATTTTTCCAGCAAATACGAAAAGTCAGGAGCATATTAAACACAACCACATCATTTAGTTTATTGGTTAGAGAAAATATCGTTTAGTTATTAACTCCAAATTTGCTAAAGAAAATGTGGCGTCACCAAATATGAAGAGTTTTCCAGATTGAGATAATATAGTTTCAACTGATCACCGATTTTATGCCAAGGAATTGTAAAATAGAAACAAAATATTTTTTTGAATGTCAAAATAGTTTTTCATCAGCAATCTGTGGTTTTTGATAATGTGTTTATTAATTTATGATTGTATTTTTATGGCAGGTTTAAACATGAAGGTAGAAATGATGAGCGCATAGTTTATGGAACAAGATGGATATCGCTTAAAGAAGATGAAGTCATCGCTGGATTCCTGGCAATTTTTTGCAACAAACTAGGAGAAAAATAAGGTGAAAATCAAAATTCTGAGACATGAGTTTTTAGCAGAATGGTCTCGTTTAGCTCAGCTAAGCAGAATTTTCTCAAAATAGTGAACCATTTGGGAGATTTTCCAAGTTCTCTGTACATGTTTTTTAGTTTAGAAGAAATTCAATTTATGATTGTTTTATTGCCTATAAAAACATAAGAAATTCAATTGTAATGGGGGAGGAGGTCTCTGCAGATTAGAGAGAGTTTTATTCTTTTATATTCTACTTTTATTTTGTAAACTTTCATGTCTACAAGTAGAGGAGAGATGCTCTTACTAGAGGGAGAGCTTGATAAAGTGAAAGGAAATTACTTTCCCAAGTTATGTTCTTCTTTTTATGTTTGATTCTAGAAGATATTGCTTATGGATTACATATCTTCTACAATATTTGTTAGCATAAACTTCCGATTCTGAACAAATGCGGAATAAAACTCTGAAACAGAATCGAAATAGCAATACCAATAGATCATACCTCCAGCCATTGATGCTACTTGTCTTGCTGTAGAAGATTTCCCTGTTCCACAAAACTTTAGCTTCCTGTACGGTTCTTCCAAGCTCTGCTTCCTCTTTCTTGATAGTGTAAAACTAAAGGGGATTGAGTTGGTGAGCTTGGGGACCAATAGGGGTTTTAAATAGCCAAGCTTCCATCAAGCTTCTGTAGGCTATGTGTCAAATGTTCCACAAATTTAGGTGATGGACCACTCCAAAAGCTCCTAGCAAGAAAACGGTTGCCAAACTAAATGAACTGTCGGCCTGCTGAATGGATGCGGCTGCGGGAGCTTACATTCTCCCACTTGGTCTATACTCCCAAACTGAATGTCTCATCTTAAAACCTATTGACAATCTGTATTAAGTAATAGATACAAGAATCATGGCGATAAGTCCTCTTATGACAAGTATTACCTTCCATGTATTATGATGTATTTATTGCTATTTTAATTTATGTGGCAACAATTTCTTAATGAATAAACCTTATGTTTATTCTTGGTCCTCATAGATGAATTTTCTCAAATTAAATTAAGGTGCACATATGTATGAGAAAAAACAACACAGTAATTAAGAATTTCATTAAAAATAACATTGTCCATACAATGAGAAACTACATAATGGAACCAAGTCCCATATTCATTACATGATCCTTGAATTTAAACGGTGGCATGCCCTTAGTCAAAGGATCAACGATCATCAACTCAGTGTTGACGTGCTCAATGGCCACTTTCTTTGCTTTAACACGTTCCTTGATGGCTAAATACTTAATGTCGATGTGTTTATTTCGACTCCCACTTTTGTTGTTTTTAGCCATAAAAACAACAGCTGAATTGTCGCAATACATTCTCAATGGCTTAGAGATAGAATCCATAATTCTAAGCCCAGAAATGAAACTCTTAAGCCATACACCATGTAAAGTAGCCTCAAAACAGGAGACGAACTCGGCTTCCATAGTGGAAGTGGCAATCAAGGTCTGCTTGGCACTCCTCCATGATTCAGCTCCACTGGCCATCATAAAAATGTATCGTGATGTTGATTTGTGTGAATCAACACATCCAGCAAAGTCAGAATCTGAGTAGTCAATTACTTCCAAATTTTCCGTTCGTCTATACATAAGCATGTAGTCTTTAGTTCCTTGAATATACCTCATTACTTTCTTTGCAGCTCTCCAGTGGTCTATACCTGGATTACTCTGATATCGTCCCAACATTCCCACAACAAATGCAATGTCAGGTCTTGTGCAGACCTGAGAATACATTAGGTTTCTGACAGCAGAAGCATATGGAATTTTTTTCATTTGTTTCCTTTTAAGGTCGTTCTTTGGGCATTGGTTCAAATTGAACCTATCACCCTTCACAATGGGAGCTATACTTGGTGAACAATCCTTCATCCGAAATCTCTCTAAAATTTTATTAATATAGGTTTCCTGAGACAAACCTAAGAGGCCTCGAAATTTGTCTCTATGGATCTTAATGCCAATGACATAAGATGCCTCACCCATATCCTTCATATCAAAATTTTTAGAGAGCAATTGTTTCACTTCATGCAGCATACCCTTATCATTGGTTGCTAGCAAAATGTCATCCACATATAAAACAAGAAAACAAATTTCACTCCCACTAACTTTCAGATATATACATTGATCCATAATGTTTTCTTCAAAACCAAAAGAAGAAATTATATTATGGAATTTCAAATACCATTGGCGGGATGCTTGTTTTAAACCATATAAGTATTTCTTGAGCTTGCAAACCAATTGCTCACCATCACTAGAGGGGAATCCTTCAGGTTGTTTCATGTAAACCTCCTCCTCTAGATCTCCATTTGGAAAAGCCGTTTTCACATCCATTTGATGCAAATCCAAGTCGAAATGGGCTACTAATGCCATAATAACACATAAGGAATCTTTCTTAGATACAGGAGAGAAAGTCTCTGTGTAGTCGATTCCTTCTTTCTGAGTGAATCCTTTAGCAACAAGTCTAGCCTTGTATCTCTCAATGTTGCCCAATGAGTCTTCCTTTGTATTAAAGACCCATTTACATCCAATGGCTTTTGCACCATTAGGAAACTCAACAAGATCCCAGACTTCGTTACTCTTTATAGAATTCATCTCTTCCTTCATGGCATCGTACCACAATTCTAATTCTTTGCAATTCATGGCTTGTGAAAAGGACTTGGGATCATTTTCGGCTCTAACGTTAAAGTCAGATTCTTGTAGATACACAACATAATCATCAGGAATTGCTGATCTCCTTGGTCTAGTAGATCTTCTCAATTTTGTATCACTATCTTCTTGATAAGTATGTGGTTCAACTCGTTGTTCAAAAGTGCTTGGAAACTCTTGAGCTACCTGATCCACTAGAATTCCGTCAGCAACTTGTGGAACTTCAACAATTGGTTGTTCAACACCAGTTTATACTTGAGGGGTGCTGTGAACAATAACCAATCTATCACTTGAGGTAGAAGTTTGAGATTCTGAATGATCCTTCTCGGAAACTATGTTCCTGTTTAGATCGCTCCCACTGATCAAGTCATTTTCAAGAAATTTTGCATTTCTTGATTCCACAATCCTAGTGCTGTGAGATGGACAATAAAATCTGTAACCTTTAGACCTTTCAGCATATCCAATGAAATACCCACTAAAGGTCCTTGGGTCCAGCTTCTTTTCTTGTGGATTATATATTCTCACCTCAGACGAGCATCCTCAAACGCGCATATGTCGCAAACTCAGTTTCCAACCTTTCAATAATTCAAATAGGGTTTTAGGAACGGCCTTGGTTGGAACTCGGTTTAATATATACACTGTCGTCTTAAGTGCTTTAGTCCACAAGTATTTAAGAAGATTGGAGCTGCTAAGCATACTCCGCACCATGTCCAATAAAGTTCGGTTTCTTCTTTCTGCTACACCATTCTGGTCGGGTGAATTAGGCATGGTGTATTGGGCAACAATCCCATGCTCTTGAAGAAATTTAGCGAATGGCCCAGGTGCTTGTCCATCTTCTGTGTATCTACCATAATATTCTCCACCTCCATCTGATCTCATGATCTTAATTTGCTTGCCGCATTGTTTCTCTACTTCAGCCTTAAATATCTTAAAGGCATCTAATGCTTCGTTCTTATTATGAAGCATGTAGAGATACATATATCGTGAGTAATCATCTATAAAAGAGATGAAGTATCTCTGACCATGTGAGTCCATCTCTGGACTACATATATCAGTATGTATGATCTCTAATATGTCTGAACTCCTATTGGCACCTTTCTTTGACTTGTTGGTCTTCTTTCCTTTTATGCAATCCACACAAGTCTCAAAATCAGTGAAATCCAGAGTATTAAGTACTCCTTCATTTACCAATCTTTTAATTCTTTCTATAGAGATATGCCCTAACCTCCGGTGCCATAATTTAGATGAATCTTCATTAATAACACATCTTTTAGTGCCAGTGTGAACATGCATTGAATCATAAGTGACATTGCTTTGTAAATTAATGCAGTAAAGATCACCAGACAAAATACCATTCCCAACATAATCAGATTTATAAAATAAACTGACAGATGTTTCTGAAAACTTAAAGGAATATCCAAAATGTACAAGTCTTGAAACTGAAATCAAATTACTAGAAAAACTTGGAACATAAAAGATCTTTTCTAATTCTAAAACAAAGCCACTACTTAAAGTTTAATAGCATGTTCCTATAGCTTCCACATGCGAGCCCATCTTGTTTCCTGATAAGATGCTTTTCTCACTTCCCACTAGCTTCCTTAGGTTTTGCAAACCCTACAAGGAATTTAAAATGTGAATTGTTGATCCAGAATCAATCCACCAAGTGTTAATATTGACATTGACCATATTAGATTCATAACAAACAAACGAGATTGCATTACCTTTGTCCGCAAGCCATTTCTGAATTTTTTCACATTCCTTCTTCATGTGTCCCTTCTTTTTACAAAACTTAACACTTGGAATCCTTCTTAATATTAGCTTGGGGAGGTACTTTACCTTTCCCTTTCTTATTGGCTGGATATTTTCCCTTCCTATGCATTGTTAGCATTGCACTTCCTCCCAGTTCCATCACTAGTCTTTCTTCCTCTTGAACACACATGGTCATGAGTTCATTTATTGACCATTTATCCTTATGTGTGTTGTATGAGATTTTGAAAGGTCCATATTGGTGCGGAAGCGTGTTCAGGATGTAGTGCACCAGGAAAGACTCTGATATTTCAACCTCGAGTTTCTTCAATGGAGCCACAGTGTCCCTCATTTGCATAATGTGCTCGCGCACACCTTTCACACTGGTGAGCCTTAGGGATGAGAACTTCATGATTTTGGTGCTTGCTAGTGCCTTGTCTGAAGTGACGAATTGATCATCAATGGCTTTCAGCAAATCTCGGACCCTTTCACATTGATTAACTGAACCACGAATACCAGCTGAAATTTTAGTCTTAATGAACATCATGCTTAAACGATTAGATCACTCCCATCGCTCATAAAGCGTGATGTCTGCTGCAGTGCTGGTATTGGTGAGTGCTGGTGGTTCATCTTTCCTAATAGCATGATCTATGTCCATCCATCCCAAATGAAGGAGAATTCTCTCCTTCCAGACCTTATAGTTATCTCCCTTAAGTTCAGGGATGTCACAACGAATTTCAGAGAAATTTGCAGGTTGTACAACTGCATAAAAATAAAGATCACATGCTTACGTCAAAATTGAGACCAAATAAAATTTCATGTATTACCAATGTAATTTCATGCTCTAAGATTGAATCTAATGACATAAAAATTGCCTGTGGGCTAAATTTTTAATTCAAGCAAATTCAAATATTATTTATGATAAAACTATTAATTCATAATTCCTATGGGTAAGTTATGAATAATTCAATATTTTATCCTAATTAATTACATAAATATAATAAAAATTCCTGTGGGATAAAATTTATTATATTTAGTATAATTAATTACAATTAATGTCTAAACATTCTTTATAATATTAATTAATTAGAGATGTTGTGGCTATTCTCTAATTAAATATCATATAGATCACTAGACATTATTGTTGTTCAGTGTAACAAAACAAGCTTCAAATGAACAGATCTGAATGAGGGCAAGCTAAGAAATCTAAACTCCACTGTCGGTTCTAGAATTTAAAACAGCTCAATATATATATGTCTGTCTATAAGCCCATATTGTTGGAATATAATCCATCGGGATTATACGTTATTGTAAATATTAGGAATATGAAGAGACTCTCGGATGTGTGATCCCAAGAGTCATCATAGATGTATAAATAAAGGCATTCTATGGAGAAATAATAAGAATTCGGGAGTTATTCCACCTGACAGTGGTATCAAAGCGGGTGCCTACCATAAATCCTGCCTGTATGCTTGTCAGTCCTGGTAGTCTCGCTGCCAAACCTTCATCCTTCCTTCTACTTATTTATTTCAGGCTTCCTGCCCCATCAGTCTGTATTTGCATGCATTTTCCTACAGCCTGGGTGCCAATAATTCCGTGCATCTCTCCTGCCAGTGCATTCATTGTGTGCGTGACAAGTCCAAGCCTGTGTTGAGGAATGGTTGTCTTAGGTATGAAATAGTCTGTTGGGAAATATGTTATTAATTATTTCCTCAATTTGTTGCATGTTGATTGTTCATTGCTAGAACGTTTGAATTAGTCTGCTATATACCTAACCCTAATTTTGCATCAACACTTCATTTTCTCATTTGAGAGTTACCACTCTGTTGCAACTCATATTTCTCATAGCCCCATCGTACTTCCATTCCACTACCTGCTGAGATATTCTACACACCATTGCGATCTTCAGTTTCTAGTATTCTGATCGTTATTGTAACACTCAATGGTTGTGACTGCATAAGTTCTATGGGAAAGCTAAAAGGAGTATATACATGAGTGAATCTATTTTTGGCAGCCATAATATTGTATGAGAGAAGTGACTTCTTTGTTTGAAAAATCTCTTGTATTGAGAACTCGTAGTGCTGTATTTTGAGAATTGAAGACTATTGTGAAGTATTCCTTGAGAGCTGTAACTTGCGGCTGCAAATTTTGGAGAAAATGCGACCTCTTTGATAAAGATTGAAGATATTTTTCTATTTGTTTTTTATGAGTCTATGGAAGATCGGTGATTGAAGATTGTTGTGATGAACATTCATGCCTTTCCTCAAACTCGGTGAAGATTACTGCGAATTCCTTGTGTTATCATGAAGCTGCTCACAACTACTTGAATATTGTAGTTGAGAACTGATGCTTTCCTCCACCAGAATACTGTTGGTGGAACGTGTAAATACTGAGCCTGAATGTGAGTGAAAAATATCATGATTGTATTCATCTATGTGGAGATGCATCTTGAATACATCGAGACCTAGATCTGTTTCATTTGGATATGAGATCATTGTTTTGTTGAAGACTACTTGGAGAATGTGAAACTACTAGAAGCATTGTGTTTTCTTCTTTTCAATTTGAAGAAGTGCATGTTGCACTTCTCTTTTATGAAGCGATTCTCTTCCTTGTGAACTGCTACAAAGTGAAACTGTGACTACATTGCTAGAGAATATTGTTGGTGTACGTCTGTATTTTGAAGAGTATACACTACATTGAAGTGTGTTTCTGTAGACCGTGAAGATTGCGTTGACAAGAAGGCTGTGTTCTAATCTCTTGAAGAAAGCCTGCTTTTCTTTGACCTGTGACCTGCTCCTTTGTGTTGGTGAGAGATTGTTTTCTACTAGTTTGAAAGCCATTGAAAGCATATTTAAATTTGGTATTATAGGTTTGAGAGGATTAAGTTTGTATTTCAAAGTTTGTATGAAAATAGCAGAGACATTGACATTGTTGTAAAGCTTGAGGAAGGTGGCAGAGACTTAGACCTGCACCTTTACTCTTTCTTCTTTTTCTTCTAATGTTTTAGTTGCAAGATTCAATCACAGAAGATGCAATCTATAGCATCTGTATTTGGTGCCACTCTCATTGGAAAAGACACTTATCCAAAATGGTGGAGGAAGATCAAATCCAATAATCTTCCCATCCAATCCAAAGATCATCCCAAATGAGAAAGCAGCATGAGAGGAAGAGGAAGAAGAAATTTCAGAGGTAGAGGAGGAAGAAACAACTCCAGGAAAAGATCAGATTTGAAGTGCAAGCGTTGTGGTAAGATTGGACACACAACAGATTAGTGTTGGGCTTCATGGGACTCCATCAAAGACAGACATAACCAGAAGAAACATGACAATAAGAACCAAGATGCTAGTAAATATTCAGATTCTGCTCATTGTATTGTTGTAGATTGTAATCTTGGTATTAATGACATGACTTCACTTTCATCTTACATAGATTGTTGGCTACTTGATACTGGTGCAACATCACACATGACTTTTAGAAAAGACTGTTTTGAAGAACTTAATGAAACAATAAATGGCATAGTTTACTTTGCAAATAAGTCAAGTCTTAAACCAAAGGGAATGGGCACCATTCGGTTGAAGATGCCTAGATTCCCTGATTTCTTGTTGAAGAATGTTCTTTATCTTCTAGAGTTGCAGAGAATCCTGTTGTCCTTGGTGCAGATTCGACAGCAAGGCCATTCCATCCACATGTTTGATGGAATCGTAGAAATAAGAAAGTCCTCTGACAACCAAGTCATCATGACTGGATACGAATATGGGAAGCTGCTGAAGCTAAAGGGTTCATCTGTAAGGGTTCAGAACTATGCCTACCTCTCTCAGCATGGAGAAGGTAATTTGTCATCAAGTTTATTGTGGCATGCAAGATTTGGTCATCTGAACTATAACAGTCTTCGTTTGTTGAGAAAGAATGGTGTATTTGGTTTTCCCACCATTCCCAAAGAAAAGAGAAAATGTGATGCATGTATATTAGGGAAACACAGTAAGCTGCCATTCCATGAATCTAATTTCAAAGCAAGTAGGAAATTAGAATTAGTGCATTCTGATTTACGTGGCCCAATGCCAACTCCTTCTGCCAATGGGAATAAGTATTTTATGACCTTTGTTGATGACTACTCAAGAATGTGTTGGATTTACTCATTAAATACAAAATCAGAAGCATTTCAAACATTCAAGGATTTTCATGCATTGATAGAAAAACAAGCACAATCTAAAATTGGTACGCTTTGTACTGACAATGGGAAAGAATACACTTCAAATGATTTTGAAGATTATCTTCGCCAACATGGAATTGCATTTCAGACTACAGTTCCCTACAATCCTCAACAAAATGGTGTAACAGAAAGAATGAACAGAACCATAATGAATATGGTACGCTCAATGATGTTTTTTAAGAATGTAAAAATAATGTTTTGGGGTGATGCAGTGAAATGTGCAGCCTATTTGAGAAACAAAAGTCCCTCAAATGCTCTTGATAACAAGACTCCACATGAAATGTGGTTTGGCCATCTCCCTTCAGTCAGGCATCTCATAGTTTTTGGTTCCACCTGTTATGCCTTGATTCCAAAGGAGCAAAGAAACAAGCTTGGTGCTCAAAGCAGAAAATGCATTTTCCTGGGGTACGAAGAAAACTCCAAGGCATACCATCTGTATGATGAGGTAAACAAGAAGTTTGTCATTTCCAGAGATGTCATTTTTCTTGAGACTAATAAAAATGACCAGTCCATTGAGAGATAGCTTGATTGTTTGGAAAAATATCCTCATCCAAAGAAATATTCTGAAAATGAATATGAAATTCCAAGCCTTGAAGGAGGGATTCCTATTCTGGATCAACCTTTGGAATTTCCATATGAAGCACCAACTCCCCCGCATGAAGAAGTTCCTGCTACTTCACCTAAACAAGAGATTCAACTGGATGATGTGATTGAGAGAACTGGAAGACTCAACCTTGAAGAAAATGAAGCACCACTAGCTGATCAACCAGGACCATCACGGAAGATTCCTAAATGGGCCACAAAGACACTTGAAAGTGTCCATCCGAATGAAGTTGGAAAGACGGGAACAAGAATTTCTAAAAGACATGAAGATGGAGGAGAAGCAGATAATTCAGGTGATGACATGGATGTATCATTTGATTGTGAATTTAATTTATCTGCTAACTTTGAACCAACTTCCTTTGAAGAAGCTTCTACTCGAGTTGAGTGGAAAGAAGCTATGCAGAATGAGTATGATGCACTCATGAAGAATGGAACTTGGAAGCTGGTTGACCCTCCAATTGGAACCAAACCAATTGGCTGCAAGTGGGTGTATAAGAACAAATACAGATCAGAGGGCTCACTTGACAAGCACAAAGCGAGGATTGTAGCAAAAGGCTATGCATAGAAGGAAGGAATTGACTATGATGAAACATTTTCTCCTACAGGAAAATGGGCTACCATCCGTACCTTACACTCTTTAGCTGCTCAGAATGGGTGGAAAGTTCATCAGATGGATGTAAAGACTACTTTCTTGAATGGAGACTTGAAAGAGAATGTCTTCATGTCTCAGCCAGAAGGCTTTGTTGTGAAAGGAAAAGAACAAAAGGTATGCAAGCTTGTCAAATCCTTGTATGGCCTAAAACAAGCGCCTCGCGCATGGTATGAAAAATTAACCGAGCATTTTTTGAAGTTAAATTTCGAACATTTTGATCTTGATGATGCAACAATGTTTATAAAGAAAGTTGGAAGATCTGTTGTGTATCTTGTGGTGTGCGTAGATGATCTTCTGATGACAGGGAACAATGAGAGCTATATAGCATCCATAAAGAAACATTTGAAAAAGATCTTTGAAATGACAGATATGGGACATCTCCACTATTACTTAGGAATTGAAGTCACTCAACATCCTTAGTACATATTCCTATCTCAGAAAAAATATGTTGGAGAACTACTAGACAAATTTTGCATGAAAGAATGCAACCCTATCTCTACTCCAATGGAACAGAAAATGAAGCTCACATCAAGCGAAGGAAAAGAATTTGAGGATGCGACCAAGTATCAACAACTTGTACGAAGACTTATCTACCTTACAACAACTAGACCAGATATTTCTTATGTTGTTGGAATACTTTCAAGGTTCATGCATAAACCTTGTGAAGGACATAGGTCAGCCGCAAAAAGAGTTCTAAGATACTTGAAGGGGACTCAAGACGTTGGACTCAAGTACTCTAAGGTGGATGACTTCAAACTTATTGGGTACTCAGACTCAGATTTTGATGGCGATAAGGAGACATGAGTATCAACTTCTGGATACACTATGAGTCTTGGATCAGTAGCTGTCTCATGGATATCATGCAAACAATCAGTTCCGAAAAATTCAACAACAGAAGTAGAATATGTGGCTACAGATGAAGCAACGAAAGAAATAGTATGGCTCAGGAAGATACTTGAAGATTTGCAAGAAAAACAAGAGAACTCCACTCCATTATTGATCGACAATACTTCTGCAATCAAGCTGGCTAAGAATCCCAGATTCCATGATCGAACCAAACACATCAACACAAAGTATCATTTGATTCGACATCATGTAGAGGCCAAGACAGTATATCTTTGAAATT
>LPNX010488404.1:499648-657345 GCA_001517045.1 Pseudotsuga menziesii | reverse complement strand
GCTTCCTGTACGGTTCTTCCAAGCTCTGCTTCCTCTTTCTTGATGGTGTAAAACTGAAGGGGATTGAGTTGGTGAGCTTGGGGACCAACAGGGGTTTTAAATAGACAAGCTTCCATCAATCTTATGTAGGCTATGTGTCAAATGTTCCACAAATTTAGGTGATGGACCACTCCAAAAGCTCCCAGCAAGAAAACGGTTGCCAAACTAAATGAACGTCGGCAGTTTTGAGGAGCCGCTCAATGGATGCGGATGATGAACTGTCGGCTCGCTGAATGGATGTGGCTGCGGGAGCTTACAGTATTGTCAAGTTTTTAATAACTTTTTTTATTGATAAGTAGATTCTTAGAGTTATATTTTATGATAATTGTGTGAATCATATGCAATGAATCAATTTTTATGTTAGATTTCAGTAATATTTTTAATCATTTTATTATGTTTTCTTAATAATTTGATTAAGAATGTTATGTTTGAAAAAATTAATTGGTTGACTTACTTTGTGGTTTTGCAAGTATTTTGTTATGTGTTAATTTCTTATTATTATGGTTTTAAGTTACTAATAATTATTTATTACTATATCTTTAATCATAATCTATTTTACAATAGAGACTAATTGTAATTATAAATGTGATTAGTTTTTTCTTGCATTGTTAGTTTTATAAAAAATTCTATTGTTTAATAGGACCAATAATAGTTAACACATTTTATAATCAGCGCCTCATCGAGATAGTTTAGTTAAATTAGAATAGATTTTTCATTTTAGTGAAATTTTATATTATTTGGAATACTTGTTAGTTGAGCTTCTTTTATGAATATTCCTAGGAAAATTTCAGAAAATCTAAAGACTCTACTTAAGAGAGCAAAAAATATTAGTTAAGCATAATTACATTAAATTTCATTTCATTGCTGCCAAATAGAATTTAGTTTTCAAATAGATATATTTTTACTAATAGCTTAATTTAATTTATAGGTTAATATTCACATTTAGTTTTAAATAGTTTTAGTTGTGTTAATTAGAATTTAGTAACATTAAGTACTTTAGATTATACTTTTCTAGGTCAACGTTTAGAACTCTCCTTAAGAGAGTTAAAACCTATGTGGTAGCAAGATCAAAACCTGTGAAAATCAACTAACCCAAACACACCGGAAGCTGCAGTAAGCAACTTGTGTGGGTTGATTTTCCATAGTTGAACTCATTCATAAAATCTAGTCAACACCTACGCTTATATCTATTGTTGCTTCAACTTGTGTTATGACTAATCAAGGAATTTGATGTGAAGAATGTTGCTCATGTCATGCTTGTACAAATTATAAACCTTGGTGTTAGGTTGGTTCCATGTCACTTGTCCCCATCCATCCAATTCATCCACCTTTTATTTTGTCCCACTGATTGATTCTAGTGAGATTGAAGATCATCTCTCCATTGTGACCTCTATGTATGATAGAGTTTGTGTTGCTACGTGTCTATGGCTATGAAGTATGTGGCTTGACCAGTGTTGTTGGGTTCACAGGTTAGGTCTCCTTTAGTGCTCAAAGAAAGTTCTCCACCATAACATTGTTGCTAAACACTAAAGCATTGAAACACATAAAAGCTATATCTAAAGGATGAAAAAGTTATAAATGTTTAAAAGGTAGTGAGTGGCCAAGTTTTTGAGCCCTCATTCATTGTATAATGTAGGCTCAATATGCCCTCCATAGGGTCTACAGGGAGAGGAAAACCCATTGAAGTTTGTTAAAAACCTGTATCAACCCTCGTCTTTATTCTATTAGTATATTTTGTTGGATGCATATGCCTTCTAAGTCGTCACTGTTAGTATTTACAGGTTTTACAGGTCTAAAAAACCTAGCTCTATTTACAGGTTTTTTGGGCATTGGGTGGAATTTCTGCCAAATTTTTTCTAGCCATGTGATTTATTCAGTATTTCTTCTTCTTTGCATCAGTATTATTCATTCGTATTAGGGAATAAACCATATCTTCTTAACTATGGGAAGTGCTTGGGCATAGCCCTAAAACTCATTTTGAGGAGTACCACATGAACCTTGAAGTAGTTGGTCATTGAGAGGACCTTCCAAGTGAAAAGGGAAATGACCCCTACCTGATTGACTAGTTCCACCTATGAGGTAAACCAAGAGCTATCATTGGTGGCAAAGTGGTAATCATTTTTACCTGAGCCATGGAGTGAGGGGTACTGCCCCAATACGCAAGTCGTTAGACAGTATTGGTGGCCAAGTGAATCCCTTGAACCTTTAGGAAGTCGAATGTACCTGGGTTCCATATCCATTTTCAGTTGATAAAGAGCATATTTCCAGAACCTCCACGGATCATTTGAGCAAACAAACAAATGGAAGACAAACTTGCCTCCCTCAAGACCAAACTTGAAGATCTAGATCAAATATTTATTGGCCTCCATCTTCAGCATTTAGCCATGAGAAACCGATAACATCCTAAGTATTCTACAGAAACTGAGTTCTCTTCCTCCAGTAGCTTTCATGGGCCGAAGATCGATTTTCCTCGCTTCGATGGTGATGATCCAATTGGATGGATATACAAGGAATAAAAGTACTTTAATATGCATAACACTTTTCATGCCACCAAAGTCCCACTTCCATCCTTTCATTTGGAACATGAATCCCTTCAATGGTTCTATTGGTACATCAAGGATCATGAAGAGCCACAATGTATAGATTTTTTCCAAACTTCATAGGAGCACTCACAAAACTTCACCAGACTGACACTGTGAGAGAGTATCAGACAAAATTTGAGAAATTATTCAATCACATAGGAGGATTGTCTAATGCATTCTACAGGAGTTGTTTTATCAGTGTTCTGAAGGATACAATCCGATCTGAGGTTAAAATGTTCTGTCCCAACACAATGATGGAAATCCTAGGGTTGGCTAAGTTGGTAGAGGACAAGGTCAGGGCTCAACAACGCTCCAAATTCACTTTTGTTCCATTCGTAAATATGGTTTCCCAAATACCTCCAATCCCTTTAGCTCCTATAACTACTCCTATCAAGCATTTTTCTGAAGTTGAGATGCAAGCACGTAGGGAAAATGGTCTTTGTTATAATTGTGATGAGAAATTCACCTGGGGACATTAATGTGCTGAGAAAAATCTCTCTCTCTTGGGTGTGGCTTCTCCTCCTGCACTTGAAATTTGTACAGGTGCTCAAGATCCAGTAGATGAGTAGGTTGACATTCAACAGTCACCTGTTGACCCTCCTTCTCATGATGACCACCCAGAGATATATCTTCATGCATAAGTTGGATTCACCACCACACAAACCATGCAGGTCAAGGTTTTCTTCAAGAATATCCCTCTTACAATAATCATTGATTTGGGTGGCACCCATAACTTCATTGACCCGCATATTTCCAAACAGGAAGATTGTTTTGTCCATCCTTGCTCCAGCTTTAAAGTCATGATTACCAATGGGGGAACCTTACCTTGCAATGGAAAGTGTCGCAATGTGTGAATCTCTATTGGAGATTATAACTTGCTCTCTAACATGTTTTACATGCCCTTTAGAGGATGTGATGTGATTTTGGGAACTCAATGGTTGCACACACTTGGACCCATCTTATGGGATTTTGATGAACCGTGGATGCAATTTTCAGTGAATGGGAAAAAACACACATTGAAGGGCTTACAACTAGGGTCTGTTGGCATCATCAATTCACATCACATGGAAAATATCCTTATGAAGAATTCACATGGTTTCATCGCTCAACTCCATTTCATTGAAATGAAACCTTCAACCCTATCAACTACTCCCTTGGATCTTTCATTCAGATGCAACCTTCAGATGCCTCATTTTTCCAAGACCTTCACTATTGAGAGTGATGCTTGCGACAAGGGACTTGGTGTTATCCTCCTTCAATATGAACATCCCATTGCATTCACCAGAAAATCCCTTTCTAATAAGAACTTAGCCGCCTCTACATATGAGAAGGAAATGATGGCTATTTGGCTCGTAGTATAGAAGTGGCGGCCATACCTCTTAGGGAATCATTTTGCATCATATTGATCACCAAAGTCTAAAATATCTCCTGGAACAACGAGTCTCATCCCCACCACAACATAAATGGGTTAGAAAACTCATGGGTTATGACTATGAGATCACTTACAAGAAGGCTAAGGAAAATCTTGTGGCAAATGCTCTTTCCCACAAATTTGATGACCATGTTTCTCTTTCATCTATTTCTCTTCCTATTCCAAATTGGTTACACTCTTTTCAACAAGGCTATGTCAACGAATCTTGATTATCTTAAATCATCCAACAGTTGGCTAGTAACCCTAATTTTGTACTGTATTACTCTTGAGATGGTTCTTCTCTGTGAGACAAGGGTCGTTTGGTGCTTCCCCAAAGCACAGATCTTAAACATGCGATGTTCTATGAACTCCATGCTTCTCAATCAAAAGGGCACTCTGGGTTTCTCAAAAAATATGAGTGGCATGGTGTAACTTCTTTTGGAAGGGAATGAAACGACAAATTCAACAGATGGTTTCCACATGTGCTACATGTCAGCGCCACAAGGGTGAAACTACACTCCTTCCCAGATTTCTCCAACCTTTTCTCATCCCTACAATGGTTTGGACAGATATTTCGATGTATTTCATTGAATGGATCCCTAAATATGGAATAAAGACTGTAATATTGGTTGTGGTTGATATGATCTCCAAATATAGTCATTTTTGTGCTCTCATCCATCCATATACCATCTCCTCAGTCACACAAATTTTCATGGACTAGATATTTTGTCTTCATGGAATCCCTTCTTGCATTTCTCAGACTACAACTCAACTTTCACAAGTCATTATTGGCCCAAACTATTTCTCCTCACTGGCACCAAATTGAATATGAGTTCAATTTATCACCCACAAACACATGGTTGGACTGAATTCATCAATAAATGTTTGGAAACTTGTATTTGTTGTGTCACCTCCTAACGACAACATTAGTGGGTAAAGTGGCTTCAATGAATGGTGCTACAATACCTCCTACCATACTACATCTAAAATGACTCCATATATAGCAGCTTATGGTTAGGAACCTCCATTACTCCTTCCATACACCCCCAACAGTTCACCAGTTCAGGAAATTGACATGGTTCTTCGAAATTGAGATCAGATTCTTCACATTCTATAGGACACTCTTCACATGGCAAGAAACTGCACGAAACAACATGCCGATGAGCACCATTCTGAGCGCACTTTTCAAGTTGGTGATATGGTTTTTCTTCGTATACAGCCTTACAAGAAATCCTCCTTGAAACTGAAAGAGCATCAAAAGCTCGCTCCAAATTTCTATTGGCCATATAAGGTTCTTCAAAAGATTGGGTTCGTTTATTCTAAATTTCAACTTCTTCCTTCTTCTCACATTCACCCAGTATTTCCTATCTCTTCTCTTAAGAAAGTGATTGGCACCAACATCAGAGCATAGATTTTTTTTACCAAAATTGGATAATGAAGGATCCATCATGTTGGAGCCGGAGGATATCCTTAATAAGCAAACTCATTGGCTTCACTCTCGTTCCATTGTAGAGGTCTTAATTTAGTGGCATGGCATGAAACCAGGGGATGCTACATGGGAACCACTTCTTCAGATTCAACAACAGTTTCCACATCTCATGCTTTGAGGACAAAGATTTTCTAAGAGGGAGGGAATGTTAAGAACCCGTGGCAACCCTCATCTTTATTTCATTAGTATATTTTGTTGGACGCATATGATTTGTAAGTCTTCCTCTTAGTATGTTGTGTTATCCCACATTCATGGGGAGTAATAGTTGTTTAGATTAGACTTTGTATATAAGTGAGTGTTGAGGTCAATGAAGGCATCCAAGAGTTATTTGTATTGAGATTTCTCAAAGGAGGTTTCCCCCTTGAAGTGTCCCACGATTAATAAAATATCTTATTTGTTTTGTTATTTCTGTTGTATCGTGCATTTTCATTATTTATTGCAGGAGGTTCCTCACAGGGCTATGGATTGATCACTAGCAACGGGTCTAGGCCTTAGTAATTTACTGGAGCCCAAAAGGATTTCCAGGGCACCTTCCCTTGTAGGATGGATACTATATTGTGAAATGTAAAGTGTATTGAAAAGGTTAATGGTCAAAGGAAGAGCACTCACTCCTTGTATAGTGTTCGGCTCATGTTCCCCCATAAGGAATCAGGGTGATTGCAAAGGCTGGGTGTTTGTCAGTACTGGAGCCCAAAAGGCTTCCAGGGCACCTTCCTTTGAATTTTGACCTATGTTGCAAATAAAGTGCAAAGGAAAACTTGTTAGAGTCTAAGGGAAGCATATCCAAGTGCTTTATCCATCTGTGGGACACTCCCATCCCCTATTGTTATTTGTCATACACATGTCACCTTGGTTGAGTGTATTATTTATCATTCGGATATATCATTGAGTCGAAGTTCGTTAAAATTCATTCCCTTTTTCCTTAACCTGTATCTTCCATCCTCACCCATCTATAGCACATTGTTTACCCTTTGTATGTATGGCATGAACAAGCAGACTTCTATAAAGTTCCAAGATTCTTCACAATTATAGGTACATATTACTATTATTATTAATATTATTTTCCACCATGATTATGAATAACTGATTCAAGCTTGGCTTTGATATACATTATTGGAGCATTTCTTACCCTAGATGTTTACATGATCATATTGATACAGTTTACCACCTTCAGTTTGGGTACTTTGACCTAGTCAACATAGTTTGACCAAGTCAAGCACGGTTCCCAAGGTAGTGACTCAAAATGAAAAATGGTCTATATTTGTTCTACACATGCCTAGGACCAATAGTGCAGTTTCAATTTTTAGATTTTGGCCCCGGTTCTCCTGATAAGTGGCTATTATCACTTAATTATTGGCCAAATGATCAAATTTTATTCCAGATGGTAGTATGCTTGGTTCTCCTAGAGCAAAGCAGTGTTCCAGGGGGTATGAGTAGTCACTTTTACAATTCCTCTATGTCTCCAGATAATCTAGAACAATCATTTTTTCCCATTTTGCACCCTTGACAAAGTTATGGTGGATTTATCATTTTCCAGAGATTGTACCAGCAAAAATGAACTAGAGAAATCACAGAAAAAATCAATTTGGCATCCTGGGTCAAGCAAATGGATTGGCATTTTGACAGATGATTTGTCTCATCATACCAAAGAGTCATCCAGTAGTTTTCAGTATGTATTTATTCGGATTATTTTTATCTTGGCTCAGTTAGTGAGAAAATTCCCCAAAGGGACGCTCCCTCTACTTGGCTAATGATGTATTGTATTGTTATATCATATGATTTGAAGTTATAAAGGGTCCTAGGGTGAATTAAGCCCCTAGTTACCCCCTCATATGTATTATCATGTCACATCTTATGTTATATTGTGACTTTCACCTAGGATAGGTGTGTTTGAGTAAAGTGCACCCCCTCTTTGACTTAGTCACTTGATCCATGTAGTGATCTATGTATTGTTGATCTTCACTATTGATGATGTTTGAATCTCAACTGTTGGATGTAAAAGTGAGTTAGGTTTTATGTCTCGCTCAAACTAATTAAGAGATATGACCCCCCCATTGTAATTCATGAGCTTTGGCACTAGAATTTGAATAAAGATATTTTTGTATGCGATTATCTTCTATGTATCTTGTAAATTATTTGATAATCTACTGATTGGAATTGTTACTCTTCTACATTGAATTTTGTTTAGGATCCATATTTCATATTTTCCTTTTCTCATTCCATCTACAGGTTGAAGGAGGCACGCTAGAGAGAGAGAGGGGGGGCATTTTTGTGGGGGAACTCACCATCGTCCCGGATCCAGGGTGTCCGAATCAGGGAGTATTTATATCATGATGATTTCTTACTTCCTATTTTTTCTTTACTCTACAGATCATTCGTTTTCCTTATCATTTTCTTTTCACTGATCTTGCAGGTTGAAGGAGGCACTAGGGTGACTGGTTATGTCTCAACTACATCAAGATATTCTATGAAAATTCTCATTTGAATGGGAAATTTTAATTCTCATTTCTGAAGTCATCTACAAGATCCAGGTACGTCTCGCTGGTAATTTCTCCTTCTTTTATTTTCTGCATGCATTGCCCATCACTTGTATAATTATAAAACCCTTGTTTCTTATATCTGTAAGTTTTGGTTTGCGACTATCTATAAAACTTAATACCCACTTTGGATTAAACATTAAACCCCTGATATTAAATTTTCATCAAAATTGGACTCCATTTTCCCATCCAAATCAATAGCCTACTACTTAGGGAAAACGCCCCTCCTTGGGAGAAGAGGGTATCTCGAAATCCGTAAAATAGGTATTGTTGGTTTTGCTTTCATTTGTATAATCCTACATCCAACAATCATTTTGAGTGTCCAATTTCATTAAATTTCATTGTTTTCCCCTAGATCCCAATTTTTTGCATAAAATCATAGGGTAAAATTGGGGCTTTTCACCTGGATACTCATAATATTTTGGTAATCAAACTAAAATATAATTAAACATTATACTAATATATCCCACCAAGTTTCTTTCAGTCATCTATTCATTTTCCTTGTTTTAGGGTTTCTTCATAATAGGGATGCCCCCTGGGCTCTATATTTTTACCGGGTCTAAAGTGTTGGTATCCTTGACTGGTGTGACATCCGAGTTCTTTTGGAAGTATTGGATATTGTAGGTGGTGACTTTAGTTTCCTTTCCTCTGTTTTCCTGAATAGGATTACCTCACGGGGAAACTACAAGATTCGTGATAACATTTTTGCATCGTTTTCGGGGAGGTAGAGGCTTACCTTGATTCATCTAATTTACTTTTGGTGTCTGTGAATGTACTTGCATCTTTCATCATTCACATCTGGTCTAATTTCAGTGATTGCATTTGTATATTTAAAAATTTACAATCACTACATGAATTTCACTCACCTCTCCTATGACATTATCCATTGGTGAACACGATAATTCATTCACATGCGACTCCACAACATGACTCCACTGAGAAGCAAACCCATCCCATAAATCATAATGAATTCAGATGTATTTATCCGGCGCATGAAGGAATTAAACGACAATATAAATGAAGCTATAAGGTGAATAAATGAAAGGGATAGATGGAGGTCAGATTCTTCCTATGAGGATGATCCTGACCATGATTATGGGTATGAATCTAATTATCACAATCTTTATGATACCCACCAATTCCCTCACCCGCGTAATAAAGAATGTCCAACCATCCTGAGTGATCTGATGAGCAAGTATCAAGCCCAACCAAAGTCTAGGGTGAACGATTCTCGAGATTCAGTTAGAAACCCATCCCAATTAACCATAGTCGTTAAGAAAAAATTCAAAACTTCTCCTTTTAACTTCTCTGAAATACCTGGAGCACCTCATCCTATGCCAAATGACTACATTAAAAGGTTGCCTCAATTTTCTGGGAATAATCTTATTGAAGGATATTTGGATGTCGTCTAGTTGTATATGGAATCTTGGGGTGATAAAGATGAAGTCGTTTATATGTGTGCCCTTGGTTCTTCTTTAGATGGAGATGCCAAGATATGGTTTGACCATTTGGAACCGGGATCAAACACTAGGTATGATATGTTTACTGATTTGCTAATATATGAGTGGGGTGTAGACAATAAAAATTCCATAGAGGAACAATTAGGTGATGATTGTGTCAATGAGGATCAATTTGATGAAGATGATTAGAAAAAGAATGATGGAATTCCTAATGATTTTCCTTCTGGATTTGATTTCTCCTCTCTTGAGCCAATAGTGGATATGCCTTTAAATGACTCTTTGATGCAAGAGAACGATGATAATGAACCAATATCAACCCTTCAGGATTATAACCTTGGTATTGAGGGGAAATTCTTAGAACCTTATCATCATTACCTAAAGAAAAGGGAGAACAAAATGATCACTATTAGGAACCATACATAGTTGATTCTCTTGTCTATGCGTCCATTAAAGATCATCATTTCCTAGTTGACAGTTATTTTGAATCAAATTTTGATCATATCTTGGAAGAAGGTCAATCATATGATAATTATGATATGATTGTAGTTGAACATCCTCGTCCTAATGGTATCGACAAATTTCTTTATCCAATCCTTAATCAGGATGCGTCAGTTCAATATGTGGATATTGACCTTACTTCATATCATCTTGCTATCTTTCTGGAATTCAACTGAAAATGTTTTCCTCTCATCAATTTCTGAGATAAATTATTCTAAGTCCTCTGGGACAAAATTTTCAATCCACCCTCCCATCCCAACTTTTTTAGTCTTCTTGTATGGGTTTGTGGTCCAATCAAGTTGTTACTTTCAATATTTCTAGTGAGGAGTCCAAACTTTGTCGCATAATTGGAGAAAAGGCACTTCATATCTCTTCTCAGTCATATTTAATGAATAATATTTTTCAATTTGTAAATATGTCTTATGGATGGGTGGAGAAGGTGTATAAAAATCAATTTCATCTTTTCTCCATTCTAGAACAACGAGAGGGGTCAATTTCAATCTTAGTTTTTTTTCATTTTGATTTATCCCCATCTAGTTTTTCCATTTTTTCTGGAGTGAATAGAATTGAATGCCCTTGTAGGGTAGAGGAGAAAACAAAGAATTTTTTCAAGTGGATGAATCACGAGTCATATTGTCTTCTTCCATTAAGAACAAACTCACATTATTTTTAAGATCCTATCGATATCTTGATGGATGAGGTTCTTAAAAGTCAATTTCTTCCTTGGCATGATTTCATTCCACATTGTCCAGTTCTTTCTTTGAATTTCAAACAACAAGTTAGAATGGTTTCAATTTTTATTTACATTACTTCTAAACCATCTTTGGCTTGTTGGATCATTAACTGTAAAGAAAGCTTAATTGATCCATTCAGCAAGTGGTTGCACTAGATTTATGACTTTACTTTGCACTTATCTGACTAGTTAGGTTAGAGTAGGTAGGATTGAATAAGCTCTCTGAGCAGTAGTTGAGTCTTTTCTCTCTCTAACTGATGCATCTATCTTTTAGTTACTGAGTTTTGTCCGTGTTATGTATTTGACTGCATTTGGAATGATTAGATTAGGATTTAGTTTTCAACACTTTACTTTTAAGCATTTATTTCCTCTCAGTTTATTTCTAAATATATTTTTCCCATACATGTTGCTCTAGTATTTCTTGCTTCCATGTGCACAGATAATAGGTAATACTGGGAAAGGAAGAAGAATGTTGGATGTGTTGGATTGCTTTTTTCTTATGGTTCTACAGAACAAATATTTCTGGGGTTCTCAACACTCTCTTCATTAGATCACTTGTCCCAGTTGGAGCTAGATGTTATCACATATACATTCTACAATTGGCTTACCATGATGCAACATACACAATTGTCTCTTTTTATGTTCTAGTCTATTTTTCACATGGGGTATTAGCATGGATCTTTACAACTTCATTTATTCTAGAGCCTTGTTAAATGGATTTTCTTTGCTACAACTAAGATTCAAGGGTCCATTGAGATGCTTTTGGTGATGATCTAACTCTCTATAGAAGATCAGCATATCAAAGTTGGTACACACAGTTATAGAGGGGATTATCAGTTGAAAATAGGCATATTTGGTGAGATCAGGTATACACTTCCTTGGTTTAATTTTTCTCTATGATGTATGTCAGACACCTATGCTTATCATGTTAGGATGATTATGGTGACCTATGCTTATATATATATATATATTGTTGCTTCAACTTGTGCTATGACTAATCAAGGAATTTGATGTGAAGAATGTTGCTCTTTCCATGCTTGTAAAAATTATAAACCTTGGTGCTAGGTTGGTTCCATGTGACTTGTCCCCATCCATCCAGTTCATCCACCTTTGATTTTGTCCCATGACTTAGACTGATTGAGACCTGTGAGATTGAATATCCTTTCCCCATTATGACCTGAATGTATGATAGACTCCATGTTTCTATGTGTCTCTTGATATGAAGTATGTGGCTTGGCCAGTGTGGTTGGGTTCACAGGGTAGGTCTCCTTTATTGCTAAAAACAACTACACCGCCATAATACTAAATAGTGTTTCTAAAAACTAAAGCATTGGAACGCATAAAAGATATATCTAAAGGATGCAAAAGTTATAAATGTTTAAAAGGTAGTCAATGGCCAAGGGTTTGAGAACTCATTTATTGTATAATGTAAGGCTCAATCTACCCTCCACAGGGGTGGTAGGGAGAGCCAAACCCATCGGGGCTATGGAATGCTCCTTGGCAGTGGGTCTATGCCTTAATCATTTATTGGAGCCCATAAGGATTTCCAGGGAACTTGCCCTTGTAGGATATCTACTATATTGTTAAATGTAAAGTGTATTGAAAAGGTTAATGTTCAAAGGAAGAGCACTCACTCCTTGTATAGTGTTTGTCTCATGTTCCCCCATACGGCATCAGGGTGAGAATATCTTGCAAAGGTTGGGTCTTTGTTAGTACTGGAGCCCAAAAGGATTCTAGGGCACCTTCCTTTGAAGGTTGACCTATGTTGCAAATAAAGTGAAAAAAAAAACTTTTTAGGGTCTAAGGGAAGCATATACAAGTACTTTATCCACATGTGAGAGACTCCCATCCCCTATTGCTATATGTCATGTACATGTCACCTTGGTTGAGTGTATTATTTATCATTCAGATAGATCATTGAGTCGAAGTCAGTTAAAATCCATTCCCTTCTTCCTTAACCTTGTTCTTCCATTCTCAACCATATGCAGCACATTGTTTACCCTTTGTAAGTATGGCATGAATAAGTAGACTTCCATAAAGTTCCAAGATTCTTCACAAGCACAGGTGCATCTTACTATTATTATTATTATTTGTCAACATGATTATGAATAATTGATTCAAGTTTGGTTTTGATATACATTATTGGAGCATTTATTACCCTGGATGTTACAGGATCATATTGATACAGTTTCTCACCTTCAGTTTTGGTACTTTGACCTAGTCAAACTAGTTTGACCAAGTCAAGCATGTTTCCCAAGGCAAAGACTCAAAATGAAAAATGGTCTATATTTGTTCCAGACATGCCCAAGACCAATACTACGGTTTCAGTTTTGATATTTTGGTCTTGGTTCTCCTGATAAGTGATTATTGGCCAAATGATCAAATTTTATTCTAGATGGCAGTATGATTGGTTCTCCTTGAGAAGAGAAGTGTTGCAGGGGGTATGAGTAGCCACTTATACCATTATTCTATGTCCCCAAATCATCCAGAGTAGTCGGTTTTCCCCAGTTTTCACCATGGAAAGAGTTATGGTGGATTTATCATTTTCTAGAGATTGTACCACCAAAAATGAACTAGAGAAATCATTGAAAATTTTGATTTGGCCTCGTGGGTCAAGCAAATGGCTTGGAATTTTGACAGATGATTGGTCTCAGCATACCAAACAGTAGTCCAACATTTTTCAGTAAAAAGTTGTCCAGATTATGTTTATCTTGGCTCGGATAATGAGGAAAGTCCCCCAAGGGGTGCTCCCCTTGCTTGGCTAATGATGTATTTTATTGTTATATCATATGATTTGAATTTGTAAAGGGGTCCAGGGTTAATTAATCCCCTAGTGATCCCCTCTTATCTATTATCATGTCACATCTTATGTTATATTATGATTTGCACCTAGGATAGGCGTCCTTGAGTAAAGTATGCCCCCTCTTTGACTTAGTCACTTGATCCATGTAGTGATATATGTATTGTTGATATCCACCATTGATGATATTTTAATATCAACTGTTGGATGTAAAATTAATTTAGGTTTTATGTCTCTCTCAAACTATTTAAGAGAGGTGACCCCCCCATTGTAATTCATGAACTTTGGCATCGGAATTTGAATAAGGATATTTTTTCCTGTGATTACTCTTCTGTGTATCTTGTAAATGATTTGATGATATGATGATTGCCATTTCTACTCTTCTACACTGAGTTTTGTTTGGGATCCATCTTTCATATTTTCCTTTTCCCATTCCATCTGCAGGTTAAAGGAGGCGTGCTAGAGAGAGAGAGGGCATTTTTGTGGGGGAACTCACCATCGTCCTGGATCTAGGGTGTTCGGATGAGGGAGTATTTCTATCTTGATGATTTCTTACTTCCTATATTTTCTTTACTCTATAGATCTCATTTGTTTTCCTTGTTATTTTCTTTTCACTGATCTGGAATGTTGAAGGAGGTGCTAGGGTGACTGGTTGTGGCTCAACTACATCAATATATTCTTTGAAAATGATCATTTGAAAGGGAAAGTGAAATTCTTCATCATTTCTAAAGTCATCTACAATATCCAAGTACGTCTCACAGGTAATTTCTCTTTGTTTTATTTTATCCATGCATTGCCAATCACTTCTACAATTATAAAACCCTTATTTCTTAGATCTCGAAGTTCTAGTTTGCGGCAAGCTATAAAAATTAAAACCCACTTTGGATTAAACATAAAAACCCTAGTTTTAAATTTTCATCACAATCGAACTCCATTTTCCTATCTAAAGCACTAGCTCGCTACTTAGGGAAAACGCCCCTCCTTGAGCATTGTTGGTTTTTCTTTCATTTTCCTAATCCTACATCCAACAATCATTTTGAGTGTCCAATTTCATTAAATTTCACCTTTTTTCCCTAGATCCCAATTTTTTACATAAAACCCTAGTGTAAAAGTGGGCCTTTTCACTTGGATACTCATAATCTATTGGTAATCAAATTAAACTCTAATTAACCAGTATACTAAGAGATCCCACCAAGTTTCCGTTGGTCATCTATTCATTTTCCTTTTTTAGGGTTTCTTGGTCATAGGGACGTTCCCTGGACTTGGTGTTTCCACTAGGTCTAAACTGATCATATCCTTGACTAGTGTGACACCCTAGTTCTTTCGAAAGTCTTGGATACATAGATCACGACCTTAGTTTCCTTTCCTTTGTCACCCTGAATAGGATCACATCACAAGGAAAATACAAGATTCATGATAACAATACTGTAACCAGGAATATTTCACCTTCTGCAGACAGAATCTGTTCCTCTGGTCTGAATGGTTGAGATCCAGAACAAATGAGTGAACGAAAAAGGATGAAGACCTTCCTTGAATGTCGTAGACACATGTAATGGTGCTTTTATAGTGAACCTGTGTACCTACAAACAGATCAAACATGGAAACACATCAAATCTACCAGAAAATCATCTACTTATCCATGTTAGTGACTAAGGAATCTAAAAACATGTACATGTGAAATCAAAACAACAGTAATGTGGGACGGAAATCAGTTTTGCATTAAAGATGTATGGAGAAGCTTACAACCATCACCTTAGTGTCAACAAGAATTTCCATGAGACAAACCATTCATCCCCATAAGCTCCAACTTTGCTTTCTATGCTCTCCAATGGCTTGGCCTAAGTGGTCAATCCAATAGCATAACAATACCTGTATAGTTATCCCCCTCAACTATGGACTTCAGCTTGTATTTATAAGGCTCAATGGATAGGGATAGTTGAGATATTTGTGGATGAGGTGGCTCCGAGATCCTACCATGGGGGATCTTGAGCTCAATTGACCCATAATGATAAGGATAAGGGAGGACATGAGGCTCATGATCTAGAAGCCTCGAGAAACTTCTCTTTTTCCCATTTTACCTAGGGTACCACTTTTCTTCTCTTATGACAGAGAGGTTTAGATGAGAAATGCTTATGGACTAAAGACCATAGGTGGTGGCACCGCTTATGGAAAATAGGATACAAGTGGTGTGAGCAAGGTACCGCTCATGGGCCATAAGGAAAGCGTGGTGCTGAGTTTTTTCATGTAGAATTGAAAAACAGAGTAATTTTCCACTCTAAGTGCTGGGATTAAGGGAAAACCTGGAAGTTAAAAGTATTATCACATGGTGGTGATAGGATTTGGGTATAACAAAATTCCCCCCAAAGCATGAAACTTAGATGGATACGATAAACGATATCTTTGAGAGAACAAGTTGTCACTTCGAGGTGAAATTGTTAGCTCGATCAGATCATGTCGTCAAGTAGGCATCTATAGTACATCAATATTTTTGANATACAATGTAGATCTATGTCATACAGATGCAAATTTGAGCATAGCCATGACCATACAAATGTGGATCCATGCTAGATATACAAAACTCCATCGCAACCTACGGAAATCAATGAGCGCTAAACAAATACCCAGGGTCTTCATCTCGTCTTCCACAAAGTACGATTCTATCCATGTGATTACAATGATTTGAAGTCGAACATGGTAGAAACCACTTGATTACCAGCCAATGATGTGAACCATTAACAAGTGCAAGGGGGATCACCATTGATGTCAATGATTCCCAAGGTACCCTAGTACAATCTACTAAGTGTGAATAGATGTCTTGATGTTGAACACTCAGTTGATTCTATCGATCAAAGGTCAATGATGTGAACCTATGTCAAGGGAGAGAGAATCTATCATTAAGGCATACCGATCTCAAGGTACTAAGTTTTTGTTTCTAAGACTATTTCCTGGATGATGAGCTGAGGTTGACGGGAATAGTCTCGTCAAAGGAGGGCCATGATGAGTCCCACATCGAAGACATGAAACTCGGAACATAGTTCTAGAATGATGTGAATGTAGTAACCATAGGACTAACTCAAAAGTACTGAAACAGAGACTATTTTGATTGTAGAGGTAAACTTCTTCAACTTCCCTTTGAACATCGGGTGACATGACAAAAGACTTGGCAGCATGACTAAATGGGACAAACACACAATGCGACAGTAGACAATGCATTCTTTTGAAAGAATCAAAGGAGTGGCATGACTCATGAAAGTGGATCATCATGGACATCAGCTGAATACCCAATTGTCTAAAATGATATGCAGACAAGTGCCATGTTCAAAGGTAATGACAAACTACTGCCATTTATTTGCAAAATGATTCCCTTCCTATTTTCCCCATCATGGTTGATGAGTGCCTCTTTTCAGTTTTACAAGTTCAAAGAGGGTAACAAACACTCACTATAGCTCGTCCAAAGACAAGTCCAAACTCATATGTTTTACGAACCTGAGAGAGGAGGGGTTCATTCCCAAAAATGGGTCTCTCAATGTTTAATTTAACGAGTCCAATGAAAGAAAACTCGGTATCATTCATGTTTAGAGAGTCTGAACGGCTATGGAAGAAGACTCCAAAGGGTCCTTTTTTGTATGATTTAGTCCCTAAGGCCCGAAAAAGTGTAAAATAATACCTTAGGGAACTCTTCCACTCATGATTGGCTGGAGTGTCCCTTTTCATAAATAGTCTATCCGAGTCAAAAAAGAGATAACCTACCATCAGAGAGATGACTCTTCAAATGATTTAACGAGCGTGAGGAAGAAAGATTGCTTGACAATATTTTCGTATTTAAGGAGCCTGAAAAGAGTTGAAAGAAGACTCAATTAGGTCTCTTTTCACAATGAGAGATTTTACAAGCCTGAAAAGAATCACAAATGGACTCAGACCTTTGATACTAAGTTTTGAGAGCGTGACCAAAGTGTCACAACAAACGGTCAATGACTTTTTTTGTTTTATGGTAGTACGAAAAGTCAAAAAACAAACTCCCAAAACTTCACTGCTACTACTCTTCTATCCTGCAACGCCTCAAAAACAAGTGTTAAATGCGCCAATAACTGACATTAAGGGATTACGACAGATATATTTTGAGTAATAAGTTATTTAAAAACAAAACTATAGCATGTAAAACCGAAAAAATGTGTATAAAATTCATGTAAATAGTGAAAAATCAAAACATTTTACTATTTATCCATAGTGGAGAGCATTTGGAGCACTTTCCTAGCCAGATCTTCAGTTGCTGATATTGGGAGTTTCCACCGTCAGATTTGAACGTCATCAGTTCCAGGTAATAGCCTAGACCCTACTCTTTCATCTTATGGCTTCAATTTTGAATTTTAATGGCGTTTTGAGCTTGTATGGCAAGCCCTAAAATCATGGAAGTGGGCACCTTGCTAGAACCACACCGAAAACATAGCGCACAGGCGGTGCCGGTCGTGAAGGTGTAAAAATAATCACACAAGAAAAAATAGATCGTTTTATTTGATTTGAATTATTAAGAATTATTCTAATGGGTCTTGTGATTGTTTTTGGCAGGTTCTAGCTGATAAAAAATGGTCATATGGAAAGAGAGACATTATGATAATGATGACGCCTTTGCTGAAAGGAATGCGGGTTACATAGCCGCATTGAGAGACTAAGGACTCCTAAAATTCTTCTGTACACCCAGCATGGTATCGCATGAGCGATTGCTAGAGCACATACTCCGGATGTGGAATCCGGAGCAACAATACTTTGAGGTTAGTGCTCACATTTTGACAATCGAGGTAGAGGATATCTACTTCCTTACTAGACTCTTGATACATAGTGCTCCCATCTCCCTGACTGGTTCCCGCGTAGGGGACATCACTACACAGGATTTGATAAACTGTCACTATATCCCTAGATTAAGGACATTAGGGAAGAAAATACCCATAAAGTTAGTGATGGATGGACCTTTATGGATTTATTGTTTACCATGCAGAGAGTGGAGGGAAGCCAAGGGGTGCACCAGTCTTCTAGATCACATATGCTCTATGCCATAGAGGCCATGGTGCCTACAGTATTTAACTAGGAGGAAGCCTTGCTTCTGATATTCAAGAATCAGGTAACCAAGTGTCAGTAGGGGGAACTGAAGTAGTTTGGTTTTGGTTCCATTCTAGCCCGCTTCTTCTTCGACTGGATTCCACAGATGAGACCTCAGGAAGTCTTTACAGAGCTGAGAGTGTGCGACCCTTGCATTCAGTGGTGGGTTCGAATTATGGCCTGTACTAGAGTGGGTAGGGGGAAGGTGAATTTTGGTGACCCATTCTTTTGATGGCTAAGAGATCAGATCCTCATGGTGGAGGATTATGCATATGCAGGCATGAACTTTAGTGGAGACCCTGACCTACTACTCCCACCTGGCGGATAGTGGGGTGACATCGGTAAGAAGTAAGAAACCCTAAAATGGAAATAGTGTTTTTATGTTTTTGATGTTTTATATTTTTTATGTTAAGTAATGAGACTTGAATATTTTCATGCAGATGTTGGAGCAGCATGACCTGGGGGAGCTTCCCTATTCGATAGATGAGATGGAGCCCGCTTCGTACCACAGGGTGATGATGTGACAGGGTAATTAGAGGAAAACCTGGAGAGGTTGACCCTAGACATCCCTGATGCTTCCATTGATGACCTCCCTCTGAGGTATCAGAGACCTACAGTGGGAGTATCGGGTCGTTTTAGCAGGCTGCTACATAGAGTAGCTCGGGCAGTGATGTGCTACCACGAGAATCACTAGATGATGTATGCATGATGTATCCACTAAAAGCTGATAGCTTTAGGATTTTGTATGGTGATTTTTTCCTGAAAGCCTATGTGCTTCAAATGAGCTCTCATGACCTATTTTTGTAAACATGTTCATATATATATATATATATATACACACACACACACACACACACACACACACACACACACACACACACACATATATATATATATACAGACTTTTACCTGGTGTTTATATGTCTCAAATGGTGAATGTATTTTACATGAGTTTTATGTGTCTTTAATTTTTTATTTACAATGATCCATGTTTGATTTTAATGTCATGAATGGGAAATATGCCAATCTAGGATGTAATTAGCTAATGAGTCAGCAACTACATTATGTTCTCTAGGGATATGCCTATAGGTGATAGTTTCAAATGACCTTTCAAACAAGCGTACCCTCTGGAAAAGGTAGAGAAGCACAAGGTTCCTAATGGTATAAACATGGTTTAGATGACAAACCGTGAGTTGTGAGTCCATCAAGACTACCAAATTGTGAACATCTTGGGAGGTAGCTTTAGTCAAAAGACCTATGATTGCTTGATACTCGGCGATGTTGTTGGTAGCGGGACCAATACAAACTGCCCCTAAACTGAGCAAATCATCAGATGGGGAATAGAGAACCCAAGAAGCTGAGGCAATATTCAAGGTGTGGTGGCAAGCACCATTAACGAATCTAAAGAACTTGGCTATCTACTCTGCATGACCAAAACATGGTATAAACATATATGGACACTAAAATCAAAACCATATTGAAAATACTTAAAGCACACTGAAGGTCAAGCCATATACATATATACAAGATACTATCCAAGATAGATATAGGCATAGTACCTCTTTAGGTACAACCCATTGTGAGGTTTCCCTAAAGGGATTCCATCGTAATCTACGAGCTCATAGGCCCCTTTCTCTAAAACTTTAGAAATGACGAAAGGACCGTTCCACATGGACTCAAACTTTCCTTTTCCTAGTTTGTCATATCTCTGATCGTAAGTCAAAACTAGGTCACCCTCATTAAAGGAACGAGGTTGGATGAATTTATAATACTGCACCTTGACATGTTTCTTATGTGCCTCATTAACCAAGGCAACATCTCTCCTAGTTGCGTCAAGTTTATTCAAGTACAAAAATCTCTCTTCCTCTGCGAAAGTGTCTGGGAGAAGTTCGACAGCAAGTTTCAAGGATGGAATTTGACATTGAATCGGTAAGATAGCTTCGAGTCCATAGATAAGATGGAATGGTGTGAAACTAGTAGTTGTTTTCACTGAAGTTCTATAGGCCCAAAGGGAAGAGTAAAGGATATGGTTCCAGTTGTATTTATGGTCTCCAACCATCCGATGAAGCATAGTTTTCAAAACTTTGTTAATGGCCTCTACCTGACCGTTAGCTTGTAGATAATTTGGTATAGAGTTTTCATGGAAAAAACCTAGCTTGGAACTTAGTTCCTCCATCATTTGACTACAAAAATGTGAGCCGTGATCAGTAACTATGGACTGCGGGACTCTGAATCTAGCAATGACATGATTGAACAGGAAGAGAGCAGCAGTCTTACCATCTTCCACATATGCAGGCATGGCCTCATCCCACTTTGTAAAATATTCAATGGCTACAATGATGTAACCATGTCCCCTGGATGAGGTAGGATTACAATGCATATAGTCAATCCCCCATTTGGCAAATGGGCCAATGGCAATGACAGGGTGTAATAGAGTAGGATGTGCACTTTTTGGGAAAAAAATGTTGATAAGGTGGGCAGTTCTTAAGAGCCTCGTGATAGTCTTTAAATAATGAAGGCCATAAATAGCCAGCACAAAGGATTTTCTCGGCTATAGCCATCCCAGATAAATGACTGCCACATGCTCCAGAGTGGCAATCATTCAACACATGTTCAACTTCCTCATGGGTGAGGCATCGCCGGAGAATAGAATCAATCCCACATCTATACAAGGTATCATTTAGGATGAGGTAGTATTTCACACGGTGACAAATATGGCGGCTATCATCACGGGATATATTTGGCTGAAATATTTGTGTTTGGAGATAAACAAGCAAATCTCCATACCATGGATCAGTAGTGCTTATTAGGAACAGGATTTCATCCAGAAATGAATCACTGGGCTTAGATTCCATCGAAGCATAGGGAAGATCACACATGAGCTCGACAAAGACCAAGGATTTCTTTTATGTGTCTTTGGAAAATACCAAATCAAACTCCTGTAGTATGACTCTCCATCGAGAGTACTTGCCCCCGAGCACCTGACGAGTCAAGATGTAATACATAGGGTTTTGGTCTGCCAATACGGTGGTTGTGCAGAGCAAAATGTAGTGATGAAATTTTTCAATAGCAATGACCGTGGCCAATTCTAATTTCTCCATGTGTGAATATCGGGTTTCAAAATCCATAATATTCTTACTAGCACAGTAAATCACATGCTGTTGACCATCGGGATTTTCCTGCCCCAAAACCATAGCGATGGTAGTAGTGGAGGAAGCAATATATAAGAGAAAGTCCTTTGAATAATCTGGGGGGTGTATCACAGGTGAATGAGTCAAAGCATGTTTGAGATTATCAAAGGTGCATTGGGCTTGGTCATCCTAAAATAATAGAGTTTCCTTTTTAAGGAGATGCATATAATTGTGCGTTTTCTTTGCAAAACTACACACGAAACGGCAGAGGAATTTTTCCTTCCCTTGCAAACTTTGGAGTTTGATAATATTGGTTGGGGCTGGTAGAGATAAAATGGCAGCAATTTTCAAAGGGTCTATCTGGATGCCATCCTTAGAGACCACAAAACCTAACAGGAATCTCGTCTCAACGCAGGAAACACATTTATGCAGATTGAGCCATATATTATAATGACAGCATCTCAGGAAAATATCTCTAAGATGACCAGGGTGGTCCTCCCGTCACTGTGAATGAGTAGGGAGGTCATCAAGGTACGGTTCAACAATATGTTTAATATCATGAAATGCATAGGACATCGCACGCTGGAAAGTGGCTCCATCATTTTTTAAGCCAAATGGTAACTTCCTATATGCAAAGGTTCCCCATGGGAAAACGAATGTTGTCTTGTGCTGATTGGTGGGTAATATCTCAATCTGATTATAGCTAGAAAAGCCATCCATGAATGAGAAGATGACACTTCCAGCACAGTTGTCGATAATATGATCGATATGTGGAGTAGGAAAGTTTTCCTTGGGAAAATATTTATTCAAATATCTAAAATTGATACAGACTCTAATGGTGCCTTGCTTTTTATTGAAAGGGACAATGTTTGATACCCATTTCGTCAGGGGTATGAGATAAATAAACCCAAATTTGAGAAGTTTCTCTATTTTAGCTTTAATAGTTGTGGCCTTCCATGGATGGAATTGCCTTAGTTTTTGCCTGACAGGTTTAGCCATGGGATAGGTTTTAATTTCATGGACCACAATGGATGGGTCTATCCCTGGCATTTCTTCATAGGACTGGGCAAAAATATCACGAAATTCTTTAAAAAGTGCCTTGTATGCTTCATATTCATCTGTCGAGCAGTTCTTCCCAACATGAACATGGTCAATGGTACCAAGCTTAGCTGATATGTCAATCAAATTTGTCTAAGTAATGTTGCAAAGGTTTCCTTCAGAATCTATGTCTTGCAACAATATAGGACTTTGAGGTGTGTTGACAATATCAGTGGAAAACAAGGATGCAAAGTCATGGTCTACCAAACTGGTGTTGGGGAGGAACTAGGATCTATGATGGTGTTCCTCCCAAATGGACTTATTCATATTCATGATCTCCATGATGGAATCGTCAGAAAGAAAAGTCTCAGAGAGATAATCCAGAACAGGAAGAGATGGTTCTAACTAGTAAGCAGGTGGTAAGGATCCGAATCCACCAGATGAAGCTCATCGGTGTGATCATCGAAAAGGGTTTGAATGATGTTGTACATTTATTCATGCAGACTCAATGAGGTGGAATCAAAAAAAAAATTTCCCTTGGGCTCAACATCAAATGACACAATCATATTTACTGTCAATGTATCTATGTTAGGAGGAGTGGATGAAAAAATCCCCATAAGGGATGAATCCTTCAACATGCCTACCCCAATCGACTGGTAAGGAGGAGGGGACTGGCCTAACATAGGGATGTTATTAGCTATAGTGGTAGTAACATCCGACGTATAGAAATCAAGCTGATCAATGGTGACAATTGTCCCTAGATGTGGAAATTGGACTTTTTGAAATACTGTCGAAGCGACAGCAGTCATGGCGTAAAACCAATTTCTTCCTAGAAGGAGGTTGTAATCTAATGGGGTGTCCACTACTTCTACTTGAATAGAAACAATTCCCCCCCCAAGCTCAAATGCAAGGGATGATATGAGACCATGGGGCTGGAAGCCTCATCCATCAAAGGCTTTCAGAGTCGTAGGAGATGTTACAAGCTTGGGAGAACTGATAGCTTTCCAACAAGACAGGGACAAAATCGAAGTTGAAGCTACTTCGTCTAAGACAGTCCTAAAGACTTTCTTTCCGACTACTTTCGTGATGAATTGGAAAGAAAGTTTGTGAGTTAGTCTAGACTTATAGTTCTCGACATTGAAATGAATCAAATTAGTATTGTTCAGGTCTAAAGCTCCTAACGCAGTTAACAGGTTTTTGCATTATGTAGGACAACTTTGGAGCACTTCCAAGGTAGGCATTGCACATGGTTCCTGAGCGAGACATTCAACTACATTATAAAATTTATCATCTCGGGAATTAGGGTTAAAAAAAACCGCTCCTAAGAGTACTCTTGGGTGGATGCGAAATCATATCAAGAGTAGGCTTCTTGATGGTTAGGGGGATAGTAGACGAGGAGTCAGGAGAACCAATAGAGGGAGATTTTCCTGAAGAAGAATGGTCTTCTTTCTTGTCTATGGGTTTCTCATAACTGTGAATTTGAGTTTGCAAACTAATGGTATCTGAGGACATCATGCGAATTTCCTCGGACAAACTAGAGTTTCCCTGATTAGACATGTGGTCTATCAGTTGTTGTTGAGAAGGAAAAGGATCTGTGAGAACTGTGGGTGTGGGATTTGTTTTCAAAAATTGGGTGATTTCGTCCCGGTGGGGACACTCTTTTCTGAAATGGTCACTTCCACATAGTAGACATGGATATTTTTCTTTTCTTTTCCCATTATCGTTATCATTGGTGGTTGGTTTTGGATTCTCCTGTTGGTTTTCAGGTTTCTTATTTTTACTTTTACCTTTCTTTTTATTATTGTCAGAGGTTTGAATACTTTGAATAGAATTGACCTCAATGGAAAACTTGGGAGTTGAAGGAGTAGGGGTGGCAGTATGGGGTTGCTTGTCAGGTTTTTCTACTAATGGGGACTGGATTGAACCAACAATTTAATCAACAGGGACTTCTGCTGGTGGCTTTGCAGGATCGGTGCTTTGGCAAGGATCTTGAGGAATCAAGTCATACAAAGTTTCGGACTGGGAATAGACCAAGTCTAGATACTGGGCTCGACTAATGGATTTCTCTTCAATAACAACACCACCCATATCCACATCTTGGGCAATCAGAGGCAACAAAGATTTAGTAAACCAATCAGCTAATAACTGATCCAAAATAGGAGCCTTAATAAGTCTTCTCCGCCTTCTCCACTCATGGATATGATAGGATATGTGGGTGGAGGTGTTCTATCAAAAATAAGTTAAGAGATTAGTACCTATTTCATAATGAATAGGAAGGTAAAAGTGCATAATAAAAATAGTTTCCAATGATCCAAAATCCACAAACGAATGTTGCGGAAATTCAATGTACCATTTTGCGGCTGTACCGGTCAAGGTTCACTGAAAGAGTCTTAAACGAACTGAATCATCCATAAGGGAGTTTGAAGAACACCACAGATGGAATTTCATGACATGGTTTTTTGGATCGTCTCCCTGCTTCCCATCAAACTTTGGAATATCCGATGGTAACTTTACCGAAATGGGAGGCCATGAGGGGTTATGTCGAATGGGGTCATTAATCAACTTGGACAAATCAAGTAGGTCCAAAGTTGCTAGGAAAAGTAACTGATAGTTAAATTGTACATACTGGTAATATTGATATGGCATATAATTACCAATAGGACCGTAAGTAGACTGATAGATAGGTTGTTGTGATGAAGAACTACCGAAAAATCTGCCCGTAGGGAGTTGATTTCTAGGATCAGGACCGTTAGGACCACTAGGGACTCTAGGAGGAGGACCACCAATGCCTCTGAGACCACCAATACCATTGGGACCACGAGGACCGCCGAGGCCACCAAGAGGTAGACCACCAGACCCTCCGAGACCTCTAGGAGGTAAACCTCCAGATCCTCCAGAACCACTAGGAGGAGGGCCACCAGACCCTCTAGGGCCATTAGGAGGAAAGCCACCAGGCCCCCCAGGACCACCAAGACCATTAGGACCATAAGGAGGAAAGCCACTAGGCCCTCCAGGACCATTGGCCCCCCCTTGGGGGAGGACCTCCATAAGGTGGTCCTCCGACAGCTCTCGCAGTATGTATAGGTATCCCCCCCATAGCTGGCATGTAGGACCAATTAGGTTGCTCCCATGGCATGAAAGTATTACTAGGATATGGAATTCCAACATAAGGCATTCCTGTAGGGTTGGGTGGATAATTAATGTTTTCAACAGGAATTTGATTTGCTATATAACCATAACCCCAAGATGTTTGATTGGTTACAGGTTGTGCCCCCAAGGGCTGACTTGAACTAGATTGGGGGTTAACCGCATTATTGTTGGTGGGAGGGACATAAACTATATATTTATCTATGCGATAGGTATATCCTTGACTAGGTACAATTCTGGTGCTAGATAATGTAGGTCGTGCTGAGGTTTCTCCCCGACACTAGAAGGTAATGACGAAATAGGAATTGAAGGATTGGGAATAGACATAATATGGGAGGCGGTGGGGTTGTTAGTTTGACCTGGGTTGTGTGGAGTCACTGTGCAATCTATAATCATTTCAATGGGTCTCATAGAGTTGGCAACTGAATGATATCCCACAGGAACAACTGTGGAACATGATGGTGGTGTGCCCAATATGTCATCTATTTTCTTTTCAATCTCCCGCGCACAAAGAATTACTGTGTGGTATTGTCTACATTCTTCTTCATCTAGAGACGCTTGTTCAGAAAAGTTTAAACGGGTGCCAAATGAGGCAATGGCTTGTCCTATAGAAGTATCCCAAAATGGAGCATTGGGACCATAATCTGGATAGGTAGTATCATCAACATGACCTTCTATGGGAGAATGGAATGAAGTATTACCCTGAGAATGTTGTTACACCAAGGGAGGCGAGTGTGAAGGATATGGTCCTCCACTTTCTGCAACCACATTATCTCCCACTTGGGAGGTGGTAACAACTCCTTGGTCGATAGCTTCCATTGGATTTTCTCCTCAAACAGGAATAAAATTGGGTGGCAAGCCCCGTACTCTTCTGGACTATCTTAGCTCAGCCAGTTTGTATAACTCTTATTTAACATAGGGTCTTAAAAACTAGAAAACACACCAAAATTTCCCTACTCATGCTATAGGCCAAACAAGAAAAATTAAATGATAGGAGGAGTTAATATAGTCAGGTCTCTCACCAGGATTGTCAAGAAGGTGCCACTTGTGATATACCTCAAGGGTACGTGCATAGTAATCTCCTTGAATGTTCTTTTCAGTGTATGGCTCCAAGCAAGATGACCAAAGGGATTTTCTCAGATGGATAAGGTATCCTAGTGGGGTCTCTCGATATACGCAAGGTACATGGGATCTCAAATTGATAGTAGTGATGTCTAATGCATAACCGTACACAAGGGGCCTTCTGATATACAATCAAGTACGTGAAGTACCTTTCTATATACCTCAAGGGTACGTGAAAGGTCGTTTTATATACTGATGGTACGTGGAATAACCGTGCGAGTCCTGGGATGTAATGCAGACAAGTAACAATAGCTCCTATGCTTAACGACGCCCAAACACGTCTCTAACTAATCATTCAAATAGCTATGTAAATTTTAACCTATAACTACCGTTAATTTTAAAGTGGACGGTTAGGTGAATGCATGGAATTTTGACAGAAAAAGTAAAACCATGCAATATGCATATGCAAATATTTCACTTTACCATTCGTGGTATGCCTACCTATGGGAGGGAAAGAGAGTATTTTCTTTTGTTTTAAAACCAAAAATTTCCAAACAAAAATCTTGAAAAAATCAAAATCAAAGACAAGCAACACTTTCCAAACTCATTTCTCTTTTCTGAAAGTAATCAAAAGGGGAAGAGTCTCTTTTCCTAAAAGAAAAACAAGAAGCACACTATATGCATATGCACTCTATTTTTCAATTTTTCTCATAGCATAGATAGATCTAACTTAAAAATACAATATTTTTTATTTTGATGATATAGTACTGATGCAAAAGAGACAAAAGAACATAGAGAACCTGAAATCTTGTGAGGCCAATCAGAGATGCAATGTCTTATGCTCAATGATGATAATGACCTAATCTCAGTCAAAATTTTTTTTTAAACAAGCAAAAATAAGTCCTCTATGAAAACAAAAAAATGAAATCAAGATGCTAATCAAATGTTTTTCTTTCAGTCTATATAATAGAAATGAAAAGAGAGCTTCACAAACACCTAATATTTCAAAAAATAAATCCTTTCACAATCACAACCAACAAGCATGGAAAGAAATGGACAATCAACAAGCCTAGTTTAGCTTTTGAATTCTTCAATCAAAACAATCTTTTACCACAAAATTTAAAACCATAAGCATTCAGATTCTAACACACAAGCCTGACAGTGTAGGTTTGAAAGCAAACAAACTCAAAATTTTGCAAAAATGAGAAAAAAATAGTCTTGGAACAAGGCCTACCTGGCACCGTGTTGGAGGGGTCTTGACAGAGCGATTCTGGACCAGCACTGCTTCTGGATAATAGGACTTAGGTGGTGGCACCACGTGCAGCTAACAAGGTTCAGGTGGTGGCACCGATTATTGCCAATAGCACATGAGTGGTTCCCTAAATATATCCAAAACACAAAGGAGAACGAAAGATCAAGTTAAAAATTGATCAGATCAAGGAAAAAATTATGGATTGACAGTAAAAAGAGCATAAAAAGTCAAAATAATTCAGATCTGAACAGATCTGAAAGTTTCAAACCAAAATTCACTGAGTCAGATAGCAGATCTGACTGAAGAGAGTTGGAGACGGAGCCTGGATTCGGACAAGAGTTTAAGAACTGAGGAAGATTAGATCAATTGATATATGTATTGTTCCCCAGTATGGTTTCCATATTTGTAACCAGGAATATTTCACCTTCTGCGAACAGAACCTATTTCTTTGGTATGAATGGTTTAGATCCAGAACAAATGAGTGAACGACAAAGGATGAATACCTTCCCTGAATGTCGTAGACACCTGGAATGCTGCTTCGATAGTGAAGCTGTGTACCTGCAAATAGATCAAACATGCAAACACATCAAAGCTACCAGAAAATCATCTACTTATCCATGTTAGTGACTAAGGAATCTAACAACGCGTACATGTGAAATCAAAACAATAGTAATGTGGGACGAAAATCAGCTTTGCATTAAATATGTATGGAGAAGCTTACAACTATCGCCTTAGTATCGGCAAGCATCTCCACAAAAAAAACAATTCATCCCCATAAGCTCCAACTTTTATCTTTATGCTCTCCAATGGCTTGGGCTAAGTGGTCAATCCAACAGCATAAAAATACCTCTATAGTTCTCCCCCTCAACTATGGACATGATCTTGTATTTATAAGGCTCAATGGATAGGGATAGTTGAGATATTTGTGGATGAGGTGGCTCCAAGATCCTACCATGGGGGATCTCGAGCTCAACTGACCCATAATGATAGGGATAAGGGAGGACACAAGGCTCATGATCTAGAATCCTCTAGAAGCTTCTCTTTTTTCCATTATTCCCAGGGTACCACTTTTCTTCTCTTATGACAGAGCGGTTTAGATGAGAAACACTTATGGACTAAAGACCATAGGCGATGGAACCACTTATGGAAAATAGGATACAGGCGGTGCGAGCAAGGTACTACTCATGGGCCACAAGGAAAGTGCGGTGCTGAGTTTTTTCATGTAGAATTGACAAACATAGTTGGTTTCCACTCTAAGTGCTGGGATTAAGGGCAACCATGGAAGTTAAGGGTATTATCACATGGTGGTGATAGGATTTGGATATAACAAATACCCTTTCATAGCACCTTTCTCATTAAAAAAGAACACTTATACCTGTTCTAGGACACCAATGTTGGTTCTCTAATGTTACTTTGTTCCTAAAATATATAGGCTTCCTATTGATCGCCTCCCAACCCCATAGGTACTATCATAATTCTTTGGATCAATTTATACCCTCAAATAGATTTTATCACGTACAATTAGTCTTGAAAGCTTACTACTTGATAGCATTTGGACATAAAAATTATACTTGCTCAAATTTCAATATGGCCATAGAATTTGTTTTTTAAATTACTCAATCCGGTCGCATTTTCGACGACAATGTTGACTACATCCGATGAAGTTGCAATACAACTGATAGTAAAGGTGTCAGATATTTGTCTAGGATTATGTCATATATCTGACGGAAATCCAACAATAATCTGACGAGGATGTTATACCTTCGACGAAAAAGGTTGTTGGATCCGCCTTCAAATTTTAGATGCATCCATGTTGGTTATTCGACACCCTGTGAGGAATAAGTTGTCGGTTAATCGAACAAATATGTTTCAAAAATTCTATGACATATCATCTAATTTTGTCATGGATTAATGATCCTTACATGTCGATTATTCATTAACCTAGGAGGAATAAGTTTTCAGGTAATCGATGATGTGTCGGAAATTCGATGATAGATCGTCATATTTATGTCATTAGTTTATGGTCCTTATCAGTTATGCGATGAGTGGTTGTCGTGTTTACGACAAATTTTTGTATCTGTCAGATATCCGATGAAGTTTTACCGATGTTTAAAAATAAACTACTTTGTCGGATGTTAGACAAAGTGTTGTGTAAATTCAGACAAATATATTGTCTGATTTTAGGTTCAAATTTACTTTTGAATGAATAATGCATTGTAAAGATCCAATGATGTTAAAAGTTACCCAAGGAGTTATTGTTCTGAAACTATCAAGGACACATGGGCATTTTTTTATTGGTAACAACTCCCCAGATCTTTCCTCAAAACCACTCTGCCTCTGAGTCATTTCCACTGAAGTAAACCGAAGTGATTTTCCACCCAAGAACATGAAGAACCAAGGAGGTTTCCACCAGATAAAAGAATGGTTTATATAGAACCCATAGGCACCACTCATAGAGTGACATGTGCTAGGTGGGGTCCATTAATATCATATGACATCACCTAGACTCGTCCAATAATGGTGCAACAATTGTAAAATTCAAATATTACCTCGACTGTTAAAGGCATAATTTTCAAACAAGTGTTATAATTAACCCATTGAGAAAGAGAAAAGAGCTACTTGCACCTACTCAACAAGCCCAGTTAGCACCAGTTCATGGGATATGAAGAAGTTCACAAGCGTTATCCTCAGGGTAACTCTTGCAGGATACCTTTTTCCCATTTTTACCTTGGCATAAATTTTAAACAAAGGTTTTACCCACATAGTAACTATACAACCTATGTGTTTTACCCACTGGTCCTTGTCAAATATCTACTTATTCCTATGCATCCAAAATCAAACCTCCAAATGCATGAAGTGCAAGGGATGAAAAAATATATGACCATGATGCCAACATTTTCAACACCGTAGTGATTGTCTCAAACCTCAGTCAAACAGTACACGAGGACCAATCCAATGACTTTACCGGTCGAGACCCTTTCCATATTTATGAAACCAATTTGTCCCAATTTGTATTCCCCCACACCATATATTTTCCCAAATTTGTCACCTGGTGTGCCATTTGGTACTCGGGTGATAAACAAGTCGTCATATATGAAGATTACATTAATACTGTGTATAATATCACGAGATGACATAGAAAAAATGTTATGCTTCTCTGATCTCCCTTCCTTATAAATGTGGTTGAATAATCCCTTTCCATGTGCTATAAAGATCATATTTCCACCCCAAGGTTAAACACCTCGAGAGTCATTAGAGAAAACATCATGGAAGACATTAGGGAAACTATCAGAGAATCCAAGTGGACAAGTCGAGCAAACATCTACATATTCAAGTCATCAATATTCCATGCCACCAGAACGACAAGAATTTGTTCATATGATGTATTAGTTCTTAGGACAAAGGGTTTTCAGACAAATTGGGTAGACAACTACCCAACCAACAGAGTAACTAGGTGGATAGACATTCATCCCTCCAATTCATAAAAAAAGGGAAATAAGAAAGATTCAAGTAAGAAAAAGTAAAAAAATAGAAATCTAAGAAGTTATAACAATATAATGAAGATTCTGACAGTGATAGATATAAATATGGTTATAAATCAATTAAAGATGACAGAAAGTGGTTATTACTTCATTTGCTATAAAAATACCATTCAAGCTCATAATCAAACGTTGGAAATTTTGAGAGGGACTTTGGGAGCTATTGAGTCAATGGTATTATTTTTGTATGTAAAAGTTATCTCCCATATTAATATTTTGAGGTGTATCAGAGATGTTTTCTTCCTCTATATTTTGTTTCCTCCAATTGTTTCTAGATTTAATTTTGTTATCTATGTAAACCTTTCTTATAAAATAATAAAATCTTGGGAAACATCTTCACATATATTTGTATCGGTGATGTGAATGTATGGTTCAATGTTGAGATTGAAGTAGAGATTTCATGGTGCATGAACCTGCTCCATTTTTCATGATGATTGTTATGATTTAACAATATTTGAAGACTTTTCTCAATTATTTGTTATGTGTATATCATGTTTCCCTTTGATCTAGTAAAACTCAAGAATAGTTTGTACTCTATATAATTGAACTATTTTCTTAAAACCTTAGTATGTTTTCTACATTTGAATGTATGAGATTCATTGCCTAGATTCCTCATACACTTCTATGTGTTCCATATGTTTCCCTCATTTTCACCTATTCCTGAATTGTTGAATACACTCGATTAAATTCCTTTGAAAAAATATTATGCATCAAAGATAGTCCATTATCATTTACCTACAAATACTTTCAAGAAAATCAAATTTACATTTCAGTTTAACTAATTAAGCTCTAAACCATAAAAAGTGAGCCTCTTTATTCCCTACCATGTTCTAATTTCATCCTAGAAAATCTTAGGGGATAAAATGAAAAATGGCACCATTGTTGAGGAGTGGAGAATTAAAAAAGTTATTTTCCCTAAGAACGACAATGTTAAAGCTCTATTTCCAGAATCCAAATGGTGAATGTGAATCATACATTTGGTTGAAGTTTCACTTGGTGACTCCACTGACGTGAAGCTGTATTTTGGAAAGTGGAAAAACAAAGTAAATCCAACTTCTATCAAATTTGAAATCCTGCAAGATTCAAAAAATACCTCGAGGAACTTCCATATGAATTAAAATACACAGGAGAATGCAATTCCTCATATAAAGCCTCCATTAATTCTCTTTGAATTTCAAAATCAATAATCTTTTGAACCCAGTCATATTCAACAAAATCCATGCCCTGCTATTGGAACTCCAATTAGTCATGTATTAGAGCCTCAAAACTCTCATTTATCTACCAGTTTTCACTTCTAAAAAATCTAAGCATAAAAGGAAAGAACAAGTTAAATTTTTCATCCCCTTTGATATTGAGCATGAGTTAGAAAAAATAAAGATCCCAAAACCTCTATCTAAGATGGCCAAAAATCTTGCTTATCTAAATCAAATAGAGAAAGTGTTGAGAATAGTTGGGTTGACTATAGAACTTGACACCCGTAATCTTGTATATGAGAATCCTACCATTTCAGTAAGCCCTTTGGTAGAAGAATAAAAGGATGACCATACAGACCCATTACATACAACTATCAGTGTACATGGAAAACGGTTGCATAACTACATGTTAGAATCAGGAGCATCCCATAATCTAATTCCAAAGGTCATCATGGAGAAATTAGACATAGAAATTACTAAACCTTATCATGATCTTTAAATTTTTTACTCCAAGAAAGTGAAATTTTTGTGGATGATGGTCACATTAGCTCAACTACCTACAAAGAGTATCATGATGGATGTGGTAGTGGAAAATGTGAATGCTCGATATGGAATATTGTTGTCAAGAACATGGGACAAAAATATGGGAGGCACAATGCAGATGGACATGAAGTATGCAACAGTTCCAATTTTGACAAGAGACACTGGAAGATTGTGCGGGGAGGCCAAGTTTTCCTGTGTAATCAATGATCAAAATAGTCCAATAAATTACCTTTCATATGCATTAGAATATCACATGGGATGTTATATTTTGGCCATATAAGAAGGATCTAAATACATTTCACCTTTATAAATCTCTGTTCAAATATTCTCCTCTTGCCCGAACAAGATTCACAATATGTGTTTTGATGGATCTTCCTTCAAAGGAGAAGGTGGGGAAGCAGTTTTCCTATATTCTCCTAATAAATAAGGAATACCCTTATCTTTCAAACTTAATTTTGAAACCACAAATAATGTGGATGAATACAAAGCTCTTATATTAGGATTGGAGGTTTCTAAGAAAATCAGAATCACATATATCTATGTCTTTGGAGACTTAGACTTGTTGGTTCAATAGATTAAAATTATTTATTAGACTAAGCATACCGGTATGATGGAATATATAAATCAAGTGTGGGACCTAATATTTAACCTCTTTAATTATTTTAATATCATTGTTGTCCCAATAGAGACGAATCAGTAGTTAGATTCATTGGTTGTGGTTTCTAGTCAATTGAACCAACAATGGGGCCTAGGATCAGTCATGATGTTGAAATGATTTATAGGCCCTCCATCACTGATAAAAAGAAGAATTGGTAGGTGTTTGAGGATGATCAACAAACAAAAATATTTATGGAAATGGTAGGTGAGTTTTCAAATTCATGTAAATATCAAGATGAGGATACAAAGGAGGAAGAAGAGTCTCAAGAAGGTGACAAAGAAACCCCTGAATTCAGTAGCAAACTTGCAAACCATAATTTATTACATATAAAGAACAAATTTACACCAAAAGTATTGGTTCCTTTAGAGACATTGCTTGGAAAAAATGATATGGACCTATAAAACCCACTATGGAACCTAAAGAGTAAGATGTTGAATACTGCAATATAGGTACATTAGAAGATCCTAAATATATCAAATTTTCCAAATTGTTACTTATGGAAGTGAAACAAAGGTACTTGAGAATATTCAAAGAATATATAGATGTTTTTTCTTGGAAATATGAATATCTTAGAACTAATTATACATCTATAATAAAACTCAATATACCCATAAGTCCTGGAGTGACGCCTTTTAAACAAAAGCTAAGGAAAGATAATCCCATTCTGCTACCTATATTTGAAAAGGAGGTGAGGAATTTAATAGATTCCAAAATCATAATTCCTTTGAGATACTTATAATGGGTGTCCAAATTAGTACAATTGAAAATAAAACTAGGGAAATCATATTGTGTGTTGACTTTAGAAACCTCAACAAGTGTTCCTTGAAAGGAAATTACCCCTTTCCCAAGATGTACCATATTTTGTAGAAAGTGTTATGGGAAAACATGATATTTGTGATGGATGGTTTCTTGGGATACAATCAGGTAACAATGCACAAATATGACAAAGAGAATATGACCTTCACAATTCCATGGGGTGCATTTGTGTATGACAAGATGCCATTTGGATCGATGAATGCAGGAGAAACATTTAAAAGGGCCATGGACATAGCCTTTGTAGGTGAAGGGGACAAATTCATCGTCATATACCTACATGACATGACAATTTTCTTAAAAATTGATGATGAACATATGTCACACTTAAAGAAAAAATTCAACAAATGCAATAAGTATGGGTTGTCTTTGAATCCCAAGTAGTCACATTTTTCTTTGCAGGAAGGAAAGTTGTTAAGACTCGCTGTCTCCAAATATGGGGTTAGAATTGACCCAGAGAGAGTAGTTTCAATACAATTAATAGAAATCCTCATGAATAAGAATGAAGTGCAATATTTCAAGGGAAAAAAAACTTTCTCAAGAGGTTTATTCCTAAGATGGAAGAACATATAAAAAACATTACCAACATGCTAAAAAATGGTAATGAGGTCAAATGGACCAAAGAATCCAAGGAATATTTCCAACAGCTCAAAAGATCCTGAGGAGAAGCTTTTGTTTTAATTATCTCTAATTATACTAAATTTTTTTTGGTTTTATCTTTTTCTTCATCAAATACTATTGAATTTGTGCTCCTGCAAAAGAACCAAGAAGGACATGAATAGTCCAGATATTTTTTCAGCAAATATTTAAGAGATGCAGAGTTAAAATATAATTCAATGGAAAAGGGGTCCTATTCCATGGTTACAAAAATTAAATATTTCATATGTTATGTGCTACACTCTCATGTGATTTCTTGTGTGCCACATAGTATAATGAATAAAATTCTCATCCAAACAGACAATGAATGCATAAGAGGGAAGTGGATTGACAAGATCGAAGAATATGACCTAGAGACTAATCCTACTAAATTGGTGAAAAGATAAGGGCTAGAAAAATTATTGTCTAAATCTAATTGTGAAGCATAAGACTTGAATTTACTTTCTAAAATTAGAGAGGAAGAAAGGGTGGAAAATAAAGGAGATGCTCCAGGGAGGTTCATGATACATATTGAGTGTCCAAGTGACCTGAATAAATCCCAAGTGAGATATTTAAAGCTCTAGGATGTTACATATTGTATTTTAATGAGTACCTCTACTAGAAGGACCGTTTGGTATATTGTTAAACTTTGTGGTAGAAAAATAAACAAAAGGGATTGTCCCATAATTTCAGAAGCGAATTTGTGGAGGGAACTATTATCACATATATTGTAGTTGGAGCTACTATGATGCAGATCATTTCTGTCAGGGACATGAGCCCTTCCTTTTTCATGATGGTGGATGTTCGAATATGCATGATGACCAAAGGGGTATCTATATTACAGAGCTATCTAGACTATGCAGAGTAGTTACCCAGTATCCCCTTATCAGGATTGATCCAACTATTGGACACAATGGAGACATTGAAAGGAGGGGTGAAACACTGTGTGAGAAATTTTAAACTTTTTACCTTCTTTTAGTCAATCATATCATATCAATAATTATGTCATCACTTGCATAATCAAATTCATCACAAGTCATAAGCACAACATCAATTCAAAAGATACACAAGAATATATGGAATTTCGATCTTCATTTATTATACATGGAAGACAACAATCTTCTCGATTACAATCAACACCGAGTGATGAGAAGAGAATCAACTCTCATAATAGGACCCAACCTATTTTTTTGAGCTTCAACTAAGAAGGGTTTCATCAATATCTTCTCATCACTCTGTTGGTCAACACCACTCATCAATATTTGGATAATCTTCTCATCACTATTGCTCAACACTGCTTCTCATCACAGCTGCTCATAACCGCTACTCAAGGATATTTGCACATCAACTTTTCTCATCACTGTTGGTCATTATTTTTTTCTCATTAATATTGTTGGTCAACCTGGTCAATCTTATCATGTACACCTCATCATACACAATTACTAAACAAGTAATTCTTATTTTCTTTCACTCAACATAGGGCATGCATCATCATGCATCATTGTCATAGGGTAGGCATCATCCTCATAGGGTATGCATCCTCATCATCAAATATACATCATCATCATCTCAGTTTGCACCATTTATGCATCATCATCGTCAATTATATATCATAGTGTATAGGATAAAATCATCACACTATGGTATGCATGTACATCATATTGTATAGGAGTGCATCAACATCATAGAGTGTACATCATTATCACATGCATTATCATCATAAAGTGTATCATATCATAGCATAAAGGTATGCAACATCATCATCATAACCTCCAAAATGACTCCAAATATATATACCAATATAGAGGCTCAAATACTAAGATCAAAGATGAACTCTATCCATGAGAGACATGTGTCATCACAAGAGAAACAAAAAATAATGAACCATACATTTTTGAAGATCACAAGATGAAGAAATAAGATACAAACCAAAATAAACTTTATATCCTATCATCACATATACCTTGTAACAATATTTCCAACTAGCCAAGAATTTTGTAATTTTGATTCCGTATGAGAAAGTTATGCCAATTTTAGTGAAGATGCCCATCAATTTCTCCTCCACAAAGTTTCACACTTACCTCCAAGAGTTGCGAAAATACTGAGAAAATTGATTATGAATAAATAAAATGTTTGATATTATATTTATATAGGATATGAAGGAAAGTTAGTACCTCAAATTGGGCCGACATGCAATTCAAAATTACAAATAATTAAATTCTCTTTTGTTTGGTCGGCTGACCCAAAAAGGTGGGGTGCACCAACTTAAAAAATTCATATATTTTCAATTGTAAGGAGTTAGAATATTCTCCACATATCAACATAAATAGATTGATGAGGAATATCTCCCTATGATGGGTTTATTTGCAAATTCTTGGTCTAATACCCTTAAATTCTTCAATATGCTCAAGATGTCAAATACCCCACACATCAGGGTGCCAAAGACCATACCACCAACTACAAGAGTTTCAAAGTCTTCTTCAACATATCAAGGAAATTCCATGTGATCTACCTCCATCTACATCCCAATATCCATATAGCCACAAAGAGGACCATACATCACCATCAACAAGCTACCAAATGTGTGGGTTCAATACCCAAGGCACCACATCCAAGTGTTTCAAGGACTTTTTCAAAGATATCATTATAATATTTAAACAAGACATTTTCCATGGAATTCAAGCCCATCACATAGGACTCCATCACCAAGTGATGAGGGAATCATGACCAAAGATTCCATGATATCAAAGGGTCCAACAATCATGGGATTACATACCACCCTATGTATGGATTCCAATACCCAAATCATTTCCAAATGCACCATCAATGATAATATAGTGTCCAAGGGTCATCATGCTACCATTTATGTGGGTGATACACATTCACATGCATAATGACCATCTCTAATGGTTCCATGAACCCAAAAAGGGATGCATAGGCATCAATATGTTCATCAAGGGTTCCAAGTATTCATCAAGTCATTAATGACCACATCATCACCTTTAAGGACCATGAAGCCATTAAACGTGGGTCCAAGGGATTCTTCAAGGATTCTTCATTAAGAAAGGGGCTTCATAGGATTCTTCAACCACCTCAACCACACCAAGAGACCTCTAAGGGTCAACATCTATTATGAAATCACATGAAGGATTTCTAGACCTTATCCTAGGGTACCATGACACCATCAGAGCATGAATGACCACAGAATGCATCATTAATGCTTCTCCAACCCATGTACGGCTTCACCATCATCAACAAATGATTTAGTAGCATATCTAAGGTATTCAATGCCATCATCAGGGTCTTAAACATCTTCAACAAGGTGGTGGCTATAAGATCCATCCTTGTGAGTAGAAGGTCCTTGTCAACTGGGTACAAGGTGATTTAAGGCACAAACCCACTCTGTAAGGGGTCCAAGGCACTATAAGTGAGACTTGGTGGCATCAAGGACAACCTGTTGGGCCACTCCAATTCCATGTTCGCATCAATGAAAATTTCATCAACAATATCCCCATTTGTAATTAATGACAACAATTCATGCTCCCCATGTCAGCATGGTTCCCTTTTTTCTTCATCTCTTCCTTTGTCTTCATCTCTCCCTTTGTCTTCATCTCCCCCCCTTTCTCATCAATTGAAAATGGTGTCCACATATCTACATCTAAAATTTCTTATCATTGCTCCCCCTGTCAATATGCATGATCCTAGGAAATGTATGTATACCTATGCTAGTTGGAATATTTCACCTCCTACGGACAGCAAGGTGCTCCACTGGTCTGAATGGTTCACATCCAGAACAAATAGAGGATAGAGGTTGAATATTCTCCCTGGATGTCATAGATACCTGGAATGTAATGCTTCGATAGTAACCATCTATACCTGCAATAAGCTTAAACACACAAACACATCAAAACTGCCAGAATATAATCTACTGATCTATGTTAGTGACTAACAAATCTAACAACATACATGTGAAATCAAACAACAACAATATATGTGGGACAGAAATCAACTTGCATTAATATAGAAATATGGATAATTTTACAACCAAGCCTTAGTATTGACATGCATCTCCATGAAACCAAACATTCTCATCCCCATAAGCTCAGACTCTAGCTCTCTATGCTCTCCAATGTCTTTGTTGGTGCGCGGACCTTGAAGGTCCTTAATTTTGGCAACTCCGCGGTTTTGGTGCAAAGCTTGTAAACAGAGTTGTGGCCCAAAATAGTCTTAGGGGTGTCGGGGTTGGGTCGAACCCCCTCTTTTTGTAACTAACCCATGGTTTGAACTCATGGTTTTTAAGCCCATGGTTTATACACATGGTATTGTAATATTGCACTTGTATAAGTAGGCACTTATGTAAAGGAGTTAGGGTTGTTGTTGTTGTTGTCATTGTTATGATGATGATAATTTGATGCAAATCTAAGGCCTATTTTAGGGTTTAAGGTTAAGTACTAGCTGTGTGTGTGGATGACCTCTGCAGCTGAGTGCACAGAGGGTTTTGTAAGAAATGATCTGTAGCTGAGTGCGCAGAGATTTGTAGCTGAGTGCATAGATAGGAGAAAGATACCTCCAGCTAAGTGTGCAGTTTTGGGATTATTGAGAAGACCTGCAGCTGAGTGCGCAGGGATCTGTAGCTGAGTGCGCAGATCATAACTGTTTTTTGTAAAGAGTTGAATAAAACACAGTTCTGTGGACATAGCCCCTACACTAGGGGTGAACCACATACATCTTGTGTTGTGGTGGTTCCTTTTTGTTTTGTGTTGTTTTTGTTTTATGCATTTAATAAGTAGGTGAATGATAAGTAAGATATATTGTTAAGGCTTAACTTCGTTGTGAATTCTTAGTTAAGGGTTAAGCAAGCAACTGTCTATTTATCTAAACTGCAAAGCTAATTGAGTGACTATCGAAGCTGTGTGTTATATGTTTGATATTTGTTAAGGCTAAAGGTACAGTAATATCCCTCTTTTACCTGCAAAAGCCTGATTCTGCGGCACCCCATAGCTGTTTCGGGTGAGACTGCAACCTGTTTGCAGGTTGTTGCCAAAAGGGCCAACACCATGAGTCTTTTTGTTGGTAAGATAATAGTATAAGAACCCAGGTCTTCCCTAAGCAAACCAACAAATTGGTTCCATTGCCGGTTGAACTCAGTATCTGCTCAAGAGGGATCTACGTCGTACCTGGAGGGATATGTTTTGGAGGCCCTCAGTAAAAGAAATTGGTGACTAGGTTGAGGATACCTATCTGAAATTTGCTGAACAAGAAAATAAAGATCCTTGTCGTAGCTCAGACGACTTTTTGCAAAGGTACATTTTTACTGATATTTATGAAATTTTCTTTGGTAGTATCCACATAGAATTGCACCAGTGGTTATCCAGGTTGACAGAAAGAAGGACAAACTTCCAAGAAGATTAGTCTCCTACCTGGACCCCATAAAGAATTAACCTGTTGAAAAGAGTGAACAACGCAGTATCTAGAGCAGTTGACTTTTGGACAATGCGAACCCTTGAAGCATTTGTGATGGAGTTCACCATTGACACAAATAATTCTTTCAGCGAAGTAGAAAGACAGTTCTTCAGAGGACCAAGGGGTAAGTACTTGAACTCACTTAGTCTGAAAATTAAAATGCTCTTAACTGAAAAACGCATATTGCTTATTGAATCAGATTGCTAGATATTAGTGCTACTAACTTATGTTTGAAAGTGAAAGTGACTTCGACGAGCAAAGTGGTTTGCTTCGAAACGGTAAAAGATATAAGAAAAATTTTGGATCCTTTACCCTAGGCCAGAATACCGATTATACTCCTTTAAGCCCAGAAGATTCTAAATCTAAAGAAACCTATTTTGTTAGAAACCCTCCTATAACTCCGCAGTGAAGATCTGTTATCCCTGAGAACCTATTGTAGTCTGAAAGTAACCCTAGTCCGAGTAGTCCGGTCGCAGGTCAGTCTACCTCAGTAAGTCCCCCCCCCCTGTTATGAGTTTTCCTCCTCCTCCTCCCCCCTCCCTCAATCCGCTATGGCCCACGTAAATGATGATATCAAGCTCCCAGTCTTTAGAGGAATTGGATCAGAGGATCTAGAGTAGTTTTGGTTCCTATGTGAAGCTGTTTGGACTGCTAAAAACATTATGGATCAGAATACAAGAACAGCGTAGCTGGTCACATCTTTTAGAGACCGAGCTTTGACCTGGTTTATGAAGTTTTCTAGTACTCAGAACTATGTCTTGGCCGACATTAAAAAAGTGATGATTAAAGAATTTAAGAAGCCTAAATTAGAGTCGCAGTCTATAACTGAACTAAAGGAAATTCAACAGAAGCAAGGTGAATCAGTCTAGGACTTTGATCAAAGGTTCAAGGTTTTGCTAGATCAAGTTAGCTTCACTATTGGAATAGAGCAACATAAAGAATGGTTCATTGCAGCACTGTTGCCGCATATCAGGACTCCACTCATGCAACAGAAGGTTGCTAATCAGCAAGAAGCATTGGAAATTGCTATGAAGCTCGAAACCACTCATGTCGGAGATAATTCTGGGATACCCCAAATACAAGCATAGTTAGCAGAAATGGCTTTGGAGATTCGTGACATGAAGAAAGGGAAAACTACTCATGAAGAGGTGTGGTGTTCATGATGCAAGACAGAAGGTCATGACGGAGAACAATGCCCTGTAGTAAGAAATTATCTAAATACTAGTGCACCAAACTCGTTTAACCCTGCTGTCCTATATTGTGAGATCTGTAGAACAACTGGTCAGCATCAACCTGAAGATTGCTACCTGCTGCAAATATATGTTCAAGTTCCTAAGAATCCCTACTGCAAGTTCTGTAAGTTAGTTGGACACAATGAAGACGAGTGTCGCAGCTTTGATCTCATGAGAGAACGAACCTATGATGCTTATAGGGTACAACCCGAGGCACAAGGAAATGATGGATATGGTTACCATTGTATTACATCAGGTCGAGGTAACTTCAGAGGTCGAGGTCATGGTGGTATTCCTGGAAGAGGTCGAGGGCAGGTAATTTGCTACAATTGTAATCAGGCAGGACATGTATCTAGAGACTGTCAGAACCCAACTACGACATGTCGATATTGTAGAGAAGTTGATCATGTGATTGAGCAATGTCCACAGTTGATAGCCAAGATACAAGAAAGAAATGGCACTCCTACTCAGAATGTTCAGATGATTGTTGTAGAGAAAATATTTGTCCCAGCCGTTAATGTTGTTACAAGGAGTGGAGCTACGACGCAAGTGCAGAATAAGGAGAAACAGTCTGACGAAGCTTGGGTCCGCAAGACCCCAGAGAAAATTCCCATATTCGACGTTGGAAGAGAAAAAGGCACATTTATGGAAGCCAAAAAAGACTTTGTTGATTCAAAAACATCAGTAGCAACTACGCAACAGCAGTTACAGTCTCAAGAAGCTTCGCCAGCTCAAGTAAGTACACTAACATCATTTTTACAGAGTTGTATGAAGTTATTAAGAAATCATAATGCTTTAAATGAGTTACAGAAATTTATTCAGTCTTGCGAACCTCAGCGAAGCTCTGATAGAGAAAAAAATGTTAATAGAGTTAGAAGGACTGGAAGAGAGATGAGATTCCATGCTCAGATAGGAGAGTATGACATGACTGATATTATTTTAGACCTAGGATCAGAAGTGAATGTCCTAACTAGGCAGACATGGAAAAAAATGGGAAGACCTACGCTTGAATGGTCCCCTATACAGCTGAGATTAGCCAACCGACAGAAGATTGTGCCCTTGGGAAGATTCCCTAGTGTACCAATAGACATTGATGGAGTCAGTACCTTAGCATATTTTGAAGTCATTGAAATAATCGATGATAGCAACCCCTATCCAGCATTGCTAGGAATTGAATGGGAAATAGAAAATGATGCAGTAATCAACCTGAAAAACAGACAGATGACTTTTGAAGGAAAAGGCTTGAGAGTCATAGTTCCATTGGAACCTTCTCAAGGAGAAAGGTATACAGAGCCAGTCAGACATGAAGATCAGGATGTTTTAGATCATATTTACAACATCACAGCCAAAGAAGAAGACTATGTTAACCGTACTACTGAAGGAATAATGGATTGGCAGTGTGACAGTTCTTGCATGACTGATTCAGACGAAGGCCTAGAGAATTGGAAGAACAGACTTTATGAACTACATGGACATCAATGTGCAAGAATTACCAAGTCTATCAGATGGGTTGGCTCACAGAAAAAGATCTTGCCTACTTTTGATGGCTTGACAGACCCTGAAGATTTTATTACACAATTCTCAGAGCAAGTACCAGATTCACAGAAAATGGAAACCCTAGCTTTAGCATTCAGAGTTGTAGCTGCTAGATGGTGGAATGGTCATAAAAAGCATATCCATAGTTGGAGAGCTTGTCAAAAGTTTCTTCGCCTGAGATTCATGGATCAACCTCAGGAGGTGCGAAGCATATTTAATGGTAAGACTAGCCCTCAGGAACATTTGAAATAGTGTTATGAAGCATGGAAGCATGTACCTTATGAAGAATGGGTACATAGGTTTGTACACACTCTGGAACCTATAGCAAAGAACTAGTATGCGGAGGTCGAGCTTCGCCATGGTACTATAAGTTGGCATAACCTTGTTGATAGTTTTGTGCTTACCTTTTCTATTGATGAGGATTGCCCTGTTTTGGATGTAGCTATTAGGCTGATCCATACTAAGGTGTTTGATGATAAAGAAATAGCCGAGTACCAACCTGATTGGAAGGAACAAGAAGCTAATGCAGTAGAATGTTATAACCTCGCCATTGATGAAGATGACAACCCGCGCAACATTAATATTCCTGAGTCAGTAGGACACTGCGAAGAAATATTGTCGAGGGTCGAAGCTCGAAGCTCTGTCGAAACTGGTTCCATGATGTGTTGAAGGTATGCACTATGTCAAAGTTCCTTATTTGTTATGCAGCCAAAGTTACTGGTTGTGCCAAAGAGGAAAGGTGTGTAGAACCTCAAAATGCAACCGTTGAAAAAAATCAGATTTGGCAGCGCTGGTACGTTAACTACATTAACTGCCTGTAATGATGAGATTTTAAGGAATCTAGCACCATTTGGATAAGATCTACAACTACTCTATCAGATTTGGTGTCTTCAATGCACAGTTATGGAAGATTTTATCTTTGGATTCTATAAGAAGACACCCAGACCTGCGAAGTTCGCATTACGCATTTTCTTGAGTTTTACAGTTCAGTCCATGTCATCTGATTGCGAAGTCCAGGAATTGTTGAGCGAATTTAGAGAGAGGGGTCTGTAGAATCTTATGAGCACTCCAGCCGCATCTACACCGTGTGAAGAGACTCCCACAACACCGAGTCAGCCAATGCAGACGTGATCAACCAGGAAGAAGTTTAGGGTAGAAGTTCATTCTAAGCGGAACGAAGAAAGGAACCATCCATCAGGAAAGACACCAGAGGAGCCCCTGATGAATCCTCCTAGAGAATTCAAAGACCATGGTGATGATGAGAATGTTGCACTACAGCGTCCATCATATCTTCTTCCTATGTGACCAGGAGTTCAGCCACCTCGTCGGACAACCAAGTTCACATTACACACGCCATCGCTGCCACAGGGTGTGCAGTTGGTTGGAACAATGACAGGGAAAATCGACCGGCTTAAGTATGCAGACCATGATACGAATGATCATGGGAAATTTCCACAATTCACAGCTGGGAAATACTTGCATTCTGTCCATTATGCAAAGACCAGTGCGATGCTACTGGAAGTGAAACAGTGGGCTGCTGGCTTGGAGCAAGCCGGCTTGTTGAAGATGTTGAATGTTCCTCACTTTAGTCGCAGCACGCAGGTGACCATAGTGGTCAAGAAGCTATTGGCGTTGGTGCATGATGGGGACCTATGGATAGGAAACCGACACATTCCTATTGATGGAGAACTGATTCATAAGATTACAGGCTTGCCGAAGGAAGGGCTTGATCCTAGCACTGAGTTCGTGGGAAAGCATGAAGGAACGCTTTGGGTTGACGAAAGGAAAGCGAGGGTATCGAACCTCGACAATCCAGCACCAGAACATTCACTTCGCCACAGAGCTACTAGCATGAAAGCTAATGCAGAAGTGTAGACCGAATGAAGTGTCTACCCTGATTGTCAGTATTGCTGCGAACTATGCCGAAGGCTACAGTTACAATTGGGCAGCGTACATTGCCAAGGAGTTCCTAGAAGATGCCCACAATGCACAGGAGAAAGGTAGACCCTTTCATTACCCATGGTTGTTAGTGCTTATTGCACTGGTAGGATGGAAAGAACCTATAGAGGAATAGTTTGTTGATGTGCCTCCGCACATGCCTGGTGCAACAAGGTACGCATCTCTGTGGGTGTCACAGGATAAAACCTTCCAGCAGATGATGAAATATGTGTTTTCCTTTTATTCGATGAGTATCTCATATGAGATCTTGAAGACACCGCGGCTCAGTAATGAGTTTTTTTCTCAGTACGTGGGAGTGGCCAACTTCAAGGATGACATGCATAATGTCTTCATCCAGGCCCACACAGATAGAAAGCACAAATGGTTGAAGTTTCCATACGTGGTGAATGAGGAAGAAATCCTCACAGTAGTCAAGCAGTGGCCGGCTGAATGGATGAAGGACACAGGAACACAGGCAAGTATACCAATCCCCCTAGTAACAGATATGGGTGCAGGTCCTAGTCAGGTGAAGCAGAATGACCCAATCGAAGAAAGCAACGAACAAGATGAGTCGAAGCAGAGTGGAGATGACCAGGGTGGAGATGATGGAGGTGATGAAGAAGAAGAAGAATCAGTCAAAACCATTTCAGACCCCAATCGCCTAGATAAGAGCAAGTCGCCAGAGGCAGAGGAAGTGACTAAACCTCAGGCTAGAAAGAAAACGAAGGCATCAAAGGGAAAGAACATCATCGAAAAGCCCGCTTTGACAATGGAAGAGATTGATCAGGCTCTAACAAGGTCCATAGAAGCATTAACCAGCAAGTGGTCAGAATTTGCAGCTACACATCTTGATCCACTTTCAGGCGTAGTGCAGCGAATTGCAGAATTAAAGGAGTTAGCAGAAAGCAGAACAACAACTGGTGCTGCAGCAAGCAGTGCCCCAGCAAGCACGCAGCCAGATACTCGGCAATGGCCAGCCAGAAATAACAGAGGACAGGTCCCAAGTGTGGCCCTCATAATAACTGATGCAGCATCTCGCTCGCAGATGAGTATGACTATTGAGATAGACTACGCCAAGTTGTCTATGTCGGAGCTGCATTTATGTTAGCTCGCAATTATGAACGAGATTCGAGAGCGCGACAACTACTCACACATATAGTTGGAAAAGTCCATGAAGCAGAGTGAGAGCATTGCAGTGCAGTTGGATGAAGCTGAACAGAAGAAGAGGGAAGCAGAAAGAAAGTAGGCTTCACTAGCACGAGCATTGGACGAGGCATGTCGAAGTCTCCCTGACTTCAACATAGAGGCTGCAGAAGAAGCAGAGTAGAGGCTCGCCAAGCTGAAAGACTATGCACAACAGTCTCGAAGCTTGATAGAGAAGATGAAAGTAGAGCATGAGGCCCAGATTGCGGAGCTTCAAATTCACATCACTCTTGAGAGTCCACCAGAGGTCAAGGAACAGCGCCACAGGGATATTCAGGCCTCAACAATGAAAATATCAGATCTAGTGAGTAGCGCATCAAAGCTACTAAATGAAAGCATTAAGGCCTAAGAAAACTTATAGGACAACCCAGAAGTGGAAAAGCTGCAAGAAACTATCAAGCAGTCACAGACAGAGCTGGATGCAGTCAAAGTGGAAATCAAGGCGTTGCCTCCTATGCAGAAGATGCTTAAGGTAAAGCAGAGCAATGAGCTCCAGCAATAAATTGAGTCTTACAAAAGGAAAGAAGCACTGTTAGTGAGCTCGGTGCAGCCTCTTATTACCGAGGCCTTGGAGTTGAGCACTGTTGCAGATAGCCAGCTCAAAGTTTTGAAGGAATATGATGCCTTCATATAGGAAAAGGCCATCGAAGCATCTTCAGCAACATTGCAGGAGATCATGGAGAAGGAGCAAGCAGCTGAAGATATCATGTGTATCCTTAACAAGTAGTTCACTATCTTCGTCAACAAGATTCTCCCACCAGAAAAGCAGCAGAGTGCCTCGGGACGGGACACTGGTGAGTCTTAGGGGCCTGTTGGGGTGCGGACCTTAAAGGTCCTTAATTTTGGCAACTCCGCGGGTTTGGTGCGAAGCTTGTAAGTGGAGTTGTAGCCCAAAATAGTCTTAGGGGTGTCGGGGTTGGGTCAAACCCCCTCTTTTTGTAATTAACCCATGGTTTGAAGTCATGGTTTTTAAGCCCATGGTTTAAACACATGGTATTGTAATAGTGCACTTATGTAAAGGAGTTAGGTTTGTTGTTGTTGTTGTCATTGTTATGATGATGATAATTTGATGCGAAGCTAAGGCTTGTTTTAGGGTTTAAGGTTAAGTCCCAGCTGTGTGCGTGGACGACCTCTGCAGCTGAGTGCACAGAGGGCTTTGTAAGAAAGGATATGCAGTTGAGTGCGCAGATAGGAGAAAGATACCTGCAGCTAAGTGCGTAGTTTTGGGATTATTGAGAAGACCTGCAGCTGAGTGCACAGTGATCTGCAGCTGAGTGCGCAGATCAGAACTTTTGTTTGTAAAGAGTTGAATAAAACACAGTTCTGTGGACGTAGCCCCTACATTGGGGGTGAACCACGTACATCTTGTGTTGTGGTGGTTCCTTTTTGTTTTGTGCTATTTTTGTTTTATATATTTAATAAGTAGGTGAATGATAAGTAAGATATATTGTTAAGGATTAACTTCGCTGTGAATTCCTAGTTAAAGGTTAAGCAAGTAACTGTCTGTTTATCTAAACTTCGAAGCTAATTAAGTGGCTATCGAAGCTCTGTGTTATATGTTTGATATTTGTTAATGCTAAAGGTACAGTAATATCCCTCTTTTGCCTATAGAAACCTGATTCTGCAGCACCCCATAGCTGTTTCGGGTGAGACTGCAACCTATTCGCAGGTTGTTGCCGAAAGGGCCAACACTGTGGGTCTTTTTGTTGGTAATATAATAGTATAAGAACCCGGGTCTGCCCTAAGAAAACCAACAGTCTTGGGCCAAGTAATCAATCCAACAACATTACAATATGTTAAGAGTTCTCCTCCTCAAACATGGATATGAGCCCTTATTTATAAGGCTCAATGGATAGGGATGGCTGAGAAATTAGTGGATGAGGTGGCCTCTAATATCCTAGGATGAGGGATCTCGAGCCCAACTAACCCACAATTATAAGGATAAGGGAGGACATGAGGCTTATCATTTAGAAGCCTCAAGAAACTTCTCTTTTTCCCTTTTTACCTAGGGTACCACGTTTCTCCTTCAATGACAGATCGGTTCTGGTAAGAAATGCTTATGGACTAAGGGCCATAAGCAGTGGCACTGCTTGTGGAAAACAAGGGATAGGCATTGCAAATAAGGTACCACTCCTAGACAACAAAGGAAGCGTGGTGCTAAGCATTTTTTGTGAAAGATTAACAAATGCATGGGTTTCCACTCCAAGTGCTAGGATTTAGGGCAAGTAGGTATGTTAAGAGTCTTATCACATGATGGTGACAGGATTTTGGTATAATAGAATGCCCCCCCAAAGCATGAGTCTTAGAGGGATACGATAAATGAGAGCTTTGAGAGAACTAGTCATCGCCATGAGATGAAAATGTTGGCTCGATCAGAGCATGTTGTCAAGTAGGCATCTATTGTACATCAGTATGTTGACTCATAGACACAAGTAACCAAACTCATGGCTCCAAACCAATACAAGTCAGATCCATGAGAGGAATAAATAAGCATGGTTACGATAATACAACATAGATCCATGTGACAAAGGACTAAAACTTGTACATAGATACCATACATACAAGGTAGATCTATGTCATACAGATGCAAATTTGAGCATATCCACGACCATACAAATGTGGATCCATGCTAGATATACAAAACTCCATCGTAACCTAGGGAAAGCAATGAGCGCTTTAAAACAAATACCTAGGGTCCTCATCTCATCTTCCACAAAGTACGATTCTATCCATGTGATTACAATGATCTGAAGTCGAACATGGTAGAAACCACTTGATTATTGGCCAATGATGTGAACTGTTAACAAGTGCAAGGGAGATCACCATTGATGTCAATGATTCCCAAGGTACTCTAGTACAAACTACTGAGTGTGAATAGATGTCCTGATGTTGAACACCCAGTCGATTCTATCGATCAAAATTCAATGATGTGAACCTATGTTGAGAGCGAGAGAATCTGTCATTAAGGCATACAGATCTCAAGGTACTAAATATTGTTTCTAAGACTATTTCCCAAATGATGAGCTGATGTCGATGGGAATAGTCTCGTCGAAGGAGGGCCATGATGAGTCCCACATCGATGACACAAAAATCGGAACATAATTATGGAATGATGTGAATGTAGTAACCATAAAAATGACTCAAACATACAGACACAAAGACTGTGTAGAATGCAGAGGTAAAACTTCTTCAAATCCCCCTTTGAACATTGAGAGGCACGACAAAATGACTTGGTAGCATGAATAGATGGGACAGACACACAATGCGATAGTGGACAATGCATTCTTTTGAAAAACTCAAAGGAGTGACAAGACTCATGAAAGTGGATCATCACAAAGATCAGCTGAATACCCAATTGACTGACATGATGTGTAGACAAGTGCCATGTTCAAAGGTAATGACAAACAACTGCCATTATTTGCAAAATGATTCCCTTCCCATTTCCCCCATCATGATCTATGAGTGCCTCTTTTTGGTTTTACGAGTTCAAAGAGGGTAACAAACACTCGATATAGATTTTCAGAAGACAAGTCCAGACTCATATGTTTTGTGAACCTGAGAGAGGAGGGGTTCATTCCCAAAACAAGTCCCTCAATGTTTAATTTAATGAGTCCACTGAAAGAAAACTCGGTATCGTTCATGTTTAGAGTGTTTGAATAAATACAGAATAAGACTCCAAGGGGGTCCTTTTTCATATGATTTAGTCTCTAAGGCCCAAAAAAGTGTAAAATCATACCTTAGAGAACTCTTCCAGTCATGCTTGGCTGGAGTGTTCCTTTTTTGTAAATAGTCCTATCTGAACTGAAAAAGAGATAACCTACCATCAGACGGATGACTCTTCAAATACTTTAACAAGTGTGAAGAAGATAAGATCGCTCGATGATCTTTTCATATTTAGGGAGATTGAAAAGAGTTTAAAGAGAACTCCATGAGGTTTCTTTACACAATGTCATTTTTTACGAGCATGGAAAGAATCGGAAACAGACTCGACAAACTTTTCGTGTTTAAGGATCTTGAAAAAGAGGTGAAAAGAGGACTCCATGATGTTTCTTTACACAATGTCGATTTTTTACGAGCCTAGAAAGAAGCTGAAATGGACTCGGACCTTTGATACTAGATTTTAAAGATCGTGACAAAGTGTCATAATAAATGCTCATTGACCTTTTCTGTTTTATGAAAGTGCGAAAAATCCATAAACAAACTTTCAAAGATTCTTACCATAGTTCTCTTATCCTGCAATCGACTCAGAAACAAGTGTTAAATGAATTTATAATTAGCATTAAGGGATTACGACATATAAAATTTGACTAAAATATGATTTTATATCAAAACTATAATGTGTCAAACCCAAAAATGCCTATATAAGTCATGTAAATAGTAAAAATATCAAATCATTTCACTATTTACCCCTACCGGAGAGCACTTGGAGCATTTTCTTAGTCAGATATTCTACAGTTGATACCAGGAGTTTCCACCATCTATTTTTAGCATCGTCAGTTGCAGGTAACAACTAACACCCTTTTCTTTCATTTCATAGTGTTTATTTTGAGATTTGGTGGGGTTTTGGGCTCATATGGCAAGCCCTAAAATATTAAAAGTGTGCACTGCGGCTACCCCTTGCGGGATACGTGGTACCACCTGAGAACCTCGCCTATAACATAGTGGACAGGTGGTGCCATCGCCTATCTCCAACGGTGCACAGGTGGAGCCGGCCGTGGAGATTTTAAACTAATAGCATGGGAAATATAAATTCATTCCTTTGATTTTTAATGATTAGGGATGATTCTAATGCATACTATGATTGTTTTTGGCAGGTCTAGGTTGCACAAAACATGGTGATATGGAAATAAAGAACACATGAAAATGAGGATGCTTATGCTGAGAGAAATGCGGGTTGTATTGCCGCATTATGGGACTGTGGGCTCCCGAAGTTCTTCTGGACTCCAAGCATGGTGTCACATGAGCAGTTAGTGGAACACATACTATGGATGTGGAATCCAGAGTAGCAGTATTTTGAAGTGGGGGGCCATATTCTTACAGTGGAAGTAGAGGACATCTACTTCTTGACCAGTCTCTCGAGATGGGGTGCCCCCATCTCACTGATAGGTTCCCGTGGAGGGGATGTGACCACTCGATATCTTATAGATCATCACTATGCACCAGGGATGGGTACATCGGGGAAGAATATCCCAATTAGAGCAGTGACAGATAATCCCCTATGGACCATCCTATTTACCATGTAGAGGGTGGTCGAGATTCAGGGTGTGCACCAGGCTTCTAGGTCACACATGTTGTACGCCATAGAGGCCATGGCACCCACGGTGTTCAACTAGGCAGAATCCATGCCTCCAATATTCAAAGATCAGTTGACTAAGTGTCGGTAGGGAGAGCTAAAGCAGTTTGGCTTTGGTTCCATTTTATCCTGCTTCTCCTTCAAGTGGGTTCCATAGATGAGACCTCAGGTGGCCTTCCGTATTTTGAGAGCACGAGACCCCTGTATGCTGAGGTGGGTCCAGGTCATGGATCGTACAGGAGTAGTTAGGGGAAGGGTGAAATTTGGTGATCCGTTCTTCAGATGGCTCTGAGATCAGATCCTCATGGTTGAGGATTATGCTTACGTAGGTACATAATTCACTAGAGATCCAGACCTACCACTCCCACCTGGTGGCCAGTGGGGCGATATCCGTAAGAAGCAAGAAACCCTAAAATGGATGAAATATTTTTATGTTTTTGATGTTTTATATTTTTTTATGTTAAGTGACGAGACCTGTATATTCTGATGCAGATGTTGGAGTAGAGTGACCTGGAGGAGCATCTCCGTTGGATAGGTGAGCTGGAACCCACTTTGTACCACAGGGTGGTGATATCACCAAGGAGTTGGAGGAAAACCTGGAGAGGTTGAACTTGGATATCCCAAATGCTAACATTGATGACCTCCCAATGAGATATTAGATATCCACAGTGGGAGTACCAGGTCAATTCAATAGGCTGCTGCATAGGGTAGCTCAAGTGGTGATGTGCTATCACGAGCACCACTAGTGTATGAGATATGTACTGAAAGCTGACAGCTTCAAGATTTTGTATGATGATTTTGCCTGAAATCCTACATGCTTTAGATGAGGTCTTGATACCTATTTTTTGTAAACTTTTTCGTATATATATATATATATATATATAGACTTTTACATGGTGTTTATACATTTCAAATGGAAAATGCATTTTCTATGAGTTTTATGTGTCTTTGAATGTTTATTTACAATGTACCAATGTTGATTTTAGCGTCATGAATGGGAAATATGCCAATCTAGGATGTAATTATCTAATGAGTCAGCAACTACATTATGTTCCCTAGGGATATGCCTATAAGTAATGGTTTCAAATGATCTTTCTAGCAAACGTACTCTCTAGAAGAGGCGGAGGAGCACCAGGTTTCTAATGGTGTAAACATGGTTTAAATGACAAACCACGAGTTGTGAGTCCATCAAGACTACTAGATCACGAACATCTTGGGAGGTATCTTTAGTCAAAAGACCGATTACTACTTCATACTCGGCGATGTTATTAGTAGCGGGACCTATGCAAACCGCTCCTAAACTGACCAAATATTTAGCTGGGGAATAGAGGACCCAAGCAGCCAAGGTGAGATTCAAGGTGTGGCGGTAAGCACCATCAGCGAAACTGTAGAAAGCCATCTGCATGACAAAAACATGGTATAAACATATGCGGACACTAAACTCAAAACCATCTTGAAAATACTAAAAGCACACTGAAAGTCAATCAATATACATATATACAAGATACTATCCAAGAAAGACCTAGGCATAGTACCTGTTCAGGTACAACCCATTGCAAGGTTGCCCCAAAGGGATTCCATCATAATCAATGAACTTGTAAGCTCCTTTCTCTAACACCTTATAAATAACAAAAGGTTCGTACCACATGGAATCGAACTTACCCTTCCCTAGTTTGTCATATCTCTGATCATAAGTCAATACTAGGTCACCCTAGTTAAACACATGAGGTTGGATGTATTTATCATACTATGCCTTGACACATTTCTTATGTGCCTCATTAGCCAAGGTAGCATCTCTCCGAGTCTTGTCAAGGTTACTCAAGTACAAAAATCCCTCTTCCTCTGTGGAAGTGTCTAGGAGAAGTTTGACGGAAAGTTGTAAGGATGGAATCTGAAATTGGATTGGAAAGACAGCTTCGAGTCCATAAACAAGCTGGAATGGTGTGAAACCAGTAGCTGTTTTCATAGAAGTCCAAAAAGCCCAAAGAGTAGAGAAAATAATGTGGTGCTAGTTGGATTTATGATCTCAAAACATCCGACAAAGCATAGTTTTCAAAACTTTGTTAATGGCCTCTACCTAACCATTAGCTTGTGGATAATACGACATAGAGTTTTCATGGTGAAAACCTAGCTTGGCACTCAGTTCCTCCATCATTTGATTACAGAAATGGGATATGTGATCAGTAATGATGGACTGCGAAACTCCAAATCTAGCTATGATATGATTGAACAAGAAGAGAGCAACAGTCTAACCATCTTATGCATATGTAGGCATGGCCTTAGCCCGTTTTTTGAAATAATCAATGGCTACGATGATGTAACCATGCCCCCTGACTGAGGTAGGCTTACAATTCATGAATTCAATCCCCCATTTGGTGAATGGGCCAACGACAATGACAGGGTGTAGTGTAGCAAAGTGGGTGCACTTTTTAGGATAAAAATGTTGACAAGGTGGGCATTTGTTAATAGCCTCGTGACAATATTTGAAGATAGAAGGCAAGAAATAGCCAGTGCAAAGGATTTTTTGGGCTATAGCCATCCCAGATAAATGACCTCCACGTGCTCTAGAGTGGAAATCATTCAACACATGTTCAGCCTCGTCATGGGTGAGGCATCACCGAAGAATAGAGTCAATCCCACATCTATACAAAGTATCATTCAGGATGAGATAGTATTTCGCATGGTGACAGATACGACGGTGATCATCGCGGGATAGATGCTGCTGAAATCATTGTGTTTGGCGATAAATAAGCAAATCTCCATACCAAGGATCAGTAGTGGTAATCAGGAACAAGAATTCATCTGGAAATGAATCACTGGGCTTAGATTTCGTCGAAGCACAGGGAATATCACACATAAGCTTAGAAAAGACCAAGGATTTCTTTGATGTGGCTTTGGAAAACTCCAGATCAAACTGCTGAAAGATGACAATCCAATGGGAGTACTTTCCCTTGAGCACCTGGTGAGTCAAGATGTAATATATCGGGTTTTGTTCTGCCAATACGGTGTTAGTACGGAGCAGAATGTATTGACGAAACTTTTGTACAACAATAATTGTGGCCAATGCTAACTTTTCTACACGTGAATAATGAGTTTCAGAATCCATAAGATTCTTATTGGCGTAATAAATCATGTTCTCCTGACCATGGATATTGTCCTGCACTAAAACCATGGCGATGGTAGTAGCGGAGGCATCAATATACAAGAGAAAGTCCTTTGAATAATTTGGGGGTGTATCACGGGTGAATGAGTTAGAGAATGCTTAATATTATCAAAGGAGCATTGGGCCTGGTCATCCCAGAAGAATGGATTGTTCTTCTTGAGGAGACGCATATAACCGTGCGTTTTCTCTGCGAAGTTGCACACGAAACAGTGGATAAATTTTTCCTTCCCTTGCAAACTTTGGAGTTCAAGGAGGTTACTTGGGGCTGGTAGATCTAAAATAGAGGCAATCTTCAAAGGATCGATCTGGATGCCATCTTTGGATACCACAAATCTTAGCAGATGTCTCGTCTCAACGCAAAAAACACATTTATGCAGATTGAGCCGTATATTATATTAACGACATCCAGGAATATGTCCCTAAGATGACCAGGATGGTCCTCCCATCGCTATGAATAATCATGGAGGTCGTCAAGGTACGGTTCAACAATATGTTTGATATCGTGAAATGCATAGGACATTGCACGCTGGAACGTGGCTCCAAAATTTTTCAATCCAAAAGGTAACTTCTTATACACAAAGTTTCCCCATGGGAAAATGAATGTCGTCTTATGCTGATCAGAGGGTAATATCTCAATCTGATTATAGCTAGAGAAGCCATCCATAAATGAAAATATGACACTTTTAGCAATCTGATCGATATACGGGGTAGGAAAGTTGTCCTTGGGACAAGATTTATTTAAATCCTGAAATTTGATACAGAATCTAATGGTTCCCTTCTTTTTATTGACATGGACAACGTTCGATACCCATTCTGTTAGGGGTACAGGATAAATAAACCCATCTTTGATAAGTTTCTCAACTTTAGCTTTAATAGTTGTGGCCTTCCTAGGATGGACTTGCCTAAGTTTTTTCCTAACAGGTTTAGCCGTGGGATAGGTTTTAATCTCATGGACCACAATGGATGGGTCAATCCCCGTCATCTCTTCATAGGACCAGGCAAAAATATCACGAAATTCCTTAAAAAGTGCCTTGTATGCTTTAGATTCATCTGCTAAGCAGCTCTGACCAACATGAACATGCTCGACAGTATCAGGCTTAGCTGATATTTCAATCGGGTTCATCTGAGTAATGTTGCAAAGGTTTCGTTCATAATCTGTATCTTGCAACAATATAGGACTTTGGGGTATGTTGACAATATCAGTAGGAAACAAGGATGCAAAATCATGGCTAACCAAACTGGTGTTGGGGAGGAACATGGATCTATGATGGTGATCCTACAAAATGGGCTCATTCCTATTCATGATCTCCATAATGGACTCATCGAAAGGAAAAGTCTCAAAGAGATAGTCTAGAACAGGAAGAGAAGGTTCTAACCAGTACTGTAAATGGTAAGGATCTGAAGCCACTACATGAAGGTCATCAGTGTGATCATTGGAAAAGGTTTGAATGGTGTCATACATAGCTTCATGTGGACTCAATGAGGTGGAATCAACAACATTTTTACCCTTAGGCTCATAATCAAATGAGGCGATCATATGGACTGTCGCGGTATCTGTGCTAGGAGGAGTGGATGGAAAAATCCCCATAAGGGATGAATCCTTCAACATGCCTACCTTAATCAACTGGTAAGGAGGAGGGGACTGGCCTAACATGGGGATGTTATTATCCGTGGAGGTAGTAACATCCAGCGTACAGAAATCAAGCTGGTCAATATTAACAATTCTCCCTAGATGCAGAAAATGGACTGTTCGAAATACTGTTGAGGAAACAGCAGTCATGGAATAGAACCAATTTATTCCTAGAAGGAGGTTGTAATCTAAAGGGGCATCTACCAATTCTACCTGAATGGAAATGGTTTTTCCCCCTAGCTTGACTGGTAGGGCTGATATGAGACCACGGGGTTGAAAACCCCGTCCGTCAAAGTCCTTGAGGGTCATAGGTGATGTTACAAGCTTGGGAGAGCCGAGAGCCTTCCAACAAGTCAGAGACAACATCGAAGTCAAATCTCCTTCATCTAGTACCGTTCGAAAAAATTTCCTTCCCACTACTTTCATAATGATCTGAAAAGCAAGTTTATGCGATAATATAGGCTTATAGTTCTCAACATTGAAGTGAATCAAGTTAGTGTTATTTGGGTCTAAATCTCCTAATGTTGTCAACAAGTTTTTTCACTGTGTAGGGAAACTTTGGAGTACTTCTAAGGTATACATCGCACAAGGTGCCTAAGTGATATCTTCAACTGTTACGGAGAGAAATTCCTATGGCTTGGGGTACCACAACAGATAGCTAGACTCCAGAAATCAATCTTTCCCAACATGCAATAGAAATAAAAACATCTAACACTAAAGGATCGAACCTCGTAACTTATTCCGAATGGTTGAAGTAGATCCCCATTGAGCTTTCCAATCTTCAGCTTGAATTGTTATAGCACGTCCTCAACAACAAGTAAACAATGCAAGCATACTATATTTCATGGTGTTAGATCTATTCTAGCATATATAATCAATAATGTATAAGCATTTGACATATTCCAATGGATGCAACATTCATTCAAATACACATTACTGGACAGGAAAAGATATTTCTATTATTATGAATCAGAGATTACAAGTGACAACCTCTGACGGCATGTCTGCGAACCGGAGAAACTGAATCCCCCACTTGGGCCTCCACCACCTCAATCCTCCATCACTCCGATAGCAAGCTCACTAACAAAGGCAAGCTTGGGAAGAACACAACAGTGCTCCAAAGGGACAAAGGGATGTAGACTCAAGTATAGTTCTGGCAACAATGGACTATAGTTTCGGTACTCTCAATTATCTCTTATGCTTTCAATGTCTCAATGGTTCCTTATATAGCTTTTCAAAGTGATACTGAAAGGTTGAATCCGTGCGATCTCAAGGCATATGGAAGGCCAGGAGTCATATGAGTCGGATCCAAGTTAAGGAACGGTCCAACAGTTTTGGATTATGCACACATCCCGATGTACCCGACTATAGAGGGAATATCCGCGTATGTACGCGGTTATTGGGGAAAAGGATGCGTATATCATTTTTCTAATGTTTTTAGGGATGGTCAATGATACATCAAAAGACAATAAATGGTCCATAGGGAATAATGAGTCTGCAGCGGGATAGGGGAAGGCCATACAATGTGTGATTCACCTAGTGTGGTGAAATCCGCTATAACAGATGCCCCCTAATGTATGAGATCAGAGGGGTTATACGATGGCCGAAATACATTATAAGTCCATCCCAGAAGTGAAGTGATGAAGGTACCCAAATGGAAGACCAGCCACCCAATCAGCATAATACCATAATACAACTCTGCATATAACTGCACATACATATAGCAGTCCCGGATACATAAGAGTACACTGGCCATGAATAGGCATGAAACATGATAGAACATATGTGGTCATCGCCACATACAATATACATAGATCAGAATCTCCACGATGAAGATATACAAAGTACAATGATCTCCACATAGGCTGAAGATATATAACAGATCAAGGTCTCCATAGTGGCTGGAAATGTCTGACATATACTGGAACAAGTCACGAGAGTTGAAATCTCATGAACACTGGCACGATCAAGGAGGTAGCATATAGTGGATGCCCCCAATTTGGAAGGTCTTCTACACAAACCGCTACGAGTACATGTCCTACTATGTGAATAGAGGTGTCGAGGTCAAACATAGTAGTCCATTGTCTGATTACCGGTCATTGATGTATACCGTTAACAGACGCGAGATCACCCACCAATAATGAAAATGGGAATCAAGGTACTAGAGTGCAAACTAACAAGTGTGAATAAATGTGTTGAGGTCGAACACTTGAGAGAATCCATCGATCAGGGGACATTGATGTATTCCCAAAACTGTCGATGGTGAGAGAACCTGCCACTGATGACTGCAAGTCTCAAGGCACTCAAAATGACTCTAGATTCCAATCCCAGAATAAATGATCTGAAGTCGATGGGATGAAATCCACTGGAAGGAGGGCATTAGGGCATCCCCCATCATCCAACACGAGGTACTCAGTAAGGCTGTATAATATGGAAGAACTCAATCATAAGGTGCACGAACCAGTAACTGTACCGGGAATGGCCGACATGCAAAGTCAAGATAACTGAGGAATGGCTGACTCAGGTTTCAACTTCCTTCAAACAAGAGCATAACGGCGTATGGTGACTGAATGAAGGCAGCATAGACTCGATATACAAACTGGGACATCTCTATGACGTAGGAGGCATCAATAGAGGCTCCATAGGGACTGGAATCTTAACCAGTCGGTGGAGATAAAACTCAGATAACAAGTACAGCTCCTAAAGTCAAACTATAACCCAACCAATGGATGTGATATACAGTGCTCTGTTCGAAGGCGACACGACTCGACAGCTGCCAAAAATAATATCTTTTCTTGTCCGGCTTTTTGGTTTTTTGATTTTTTTGGTCTTTTTCAGTTATTTGAAAAGCTTGAAAAAAGAATAAACTAGCTTTGTATTTACAAACTAGGAGGAGACGAGTGTCATAAAGGAAAACAAACTAGTTCCAAGCAGTGGAACGTACCTATGCTCAATGCAAGGATACATGTGTAGGATATCGACACTCGAGGGAAAATCCCCTCCTGGTAAAAAAGGGAATCAAGCTGCGAAAGATATAAATAAAGGCTCTGCATGGCTAGACATGAGACAAGCTCGGGCTATATGGCTGAAACGCAATGTCAGGGGAGCCGACATAAAGCTCAATAAGACAGGAAAAGCTCATGATAATGCATCCACAACTTGATACAAGGGGAGTCCGGGGGGAAACAGGCCAGCATAAGATCAAGAGGAGTATGAGGCTCTTTCTAAATGTCATGGCAATACTATACAACGGACTCCCACACCCTAAAGGGGGAAACATCGGCATGGGCACCAAATGCAAAGGGATGCAGACTCAAGTATAGTTCTGGCAACAATGGACTATAGTTTCGGTACTCTCAATTCTCTCTTATGCTTTCAATGTCTCAATGGTTCCTTATATAGCTTTTCAAAGTGATACTGAAAGGTTGAATCCATGCCTCAAGGCATATGGAAGGCCAGGATTCATATGAGTCGGATCCAAGTCAAGAAATGGTCCAACAGTTTTGGATTATGCACACATCCCGATGTACGCGACTATAGAGGGAATATCCACGTATGTACGCGGTTATCGGGGAAAAGGCCGCGTATATAATTTTTCTAATGTTTTTAGGGATGGTCAATGATACATCAAAAGACAATAAATGGTCCATAGGGAATAATGAGTCTGCAGCGGGATAGGGGAAGGCCATACAATGTGTGATTCACCTAGTGTGGTGAAATCTGCTATAACATCAACCACATTATAAAATTGAGTAGCTCGAGCATTGGGATTAAAGACTTCCTTCCGAAGAGTACTCTTAGGTGGGCGTAAAATCATGTTGAGAGTAGGATTCTCGAAAGATAAAGGGACAAAAGATGAGGATTTCAAAGAACTAGTAGAGGGAGCTTTCCCTAAAGAAGAATGATATTCTTTCTTATCTGTGGGTTTATCATAATTCTGAATTCGAGTTTGCAGTTTGATGGTATGTGAGGACATCATACGAATTTACTATGACGAACTAGACTTACCCTGATTAAACATGTGGTCTATCAGTTGTTGTTGAGAGGGAAAAGGATCCGTAAGTACTGCAGGTGTGGGATTGGACTTCAGAAACTGGGAGATTTCATCCCGATGAGGACACTCCTTTGAAAAATGGTCACCTCTGCATAGCAGACAGGGATATTTTTCCTTCCTTTTCCCTTTTTCGTTATCATTGTTGGTTGTTCTTGGAGTCTCCTGTTGGTTTCCAGGTTTTTTATTTCTATTTTTACCTTTCTTTTTATTATTAGCCGAGGTTTGAGTACTTTGAATGGAATTGACCTCGGCGGAAACCTTAGGAGTCGAAGGAGTAGGGGTGGCAGTTTGGGATTGCTTGGCAGGTTTTGTTGTAGATGGGGAATGGATTGAACCAACAATACCATCAACAGGTACTTCTACTGGTGGATTGGAAAGATCAGTGCTGGGGAAAGGATCTTGAGGAATCAAGTCATAAAGAGTGCTAGACTGGGAATAAACCAAGTCTAGGTACTGAGCCCAACTAATAGCCTTCTCTTCGGTAATGGCACTACCCATAGCCACATGTCGGGAAATAGGAGGCAACAAGGATTTAGTGAACCAATCAGCTAATAACTGATCTGGAATAGGGGCCTTAATAATCCTTCTCCTCCTTCTCCACCCATGAATATGATCATAAATGTGGGTGGAGGTGTTCTGTCGTAGAGAGGTTAAAATATCAGTGCCCATTTCATAACGAATAGGGAGCTGAAAGTGTGTAAGAAATACAGTTGCCAATGAGCCAAAATCCACAAACGAATGTTGTGGGAGTTCAATGTACCACTTCGCAGCCATACCGGTCAATGTTCGCTGAAAGAGTCGTAACCAAATGGATTCATCCATGAGGGAATTGGAAGAACACCATATATGGAATTTCATAACATGGCTCTTTGGATCGTCTCCTTGCTTCCCATCGAATTTCAGAATATCCGATGGTAACTTTACTGGAATAAGAGGCCACGAGGGATTGTGTCGAATGGGGTCATTAATCAACTTGGACAAGTCAGGTATGTCCAAAGTTTCTAGCAATGGTAACTGTCAATTGGGTTTCACATACTAGTAATATTGATATGGCATATAATTACTAGTAGGACCATAAGTTGACTAAAAAACAGGTTGTTGTGACGAAGAACTACTAGAAAATTCGCCTACAGGGGGTTGATTTCCGGGATCATGACCACTAGGACCACTAGGGACTCCAGGAGGAGGACCACCATGGTCACCGAGACCACTAGGGCCACTGGGACCACCAAGACCACCAGGACCACCAAGACCACTAGGACCACCAGACCCTTTAGAGCCACCAGGAGGTAAACCTCCAGAGCCTCTGTAACCACTAGGAGGAGGGCTACTAGACCCTCCAGAGCCATAAGGCGGAAATCCACCAGGTCCCCAAGGACCACTAAGACCACTAGGACCAAAAGGAGGAAAGTTTCTAGATCCTCCGGGACCATTAGGCCCCCTAGGAGGAGGACCTCCATAACGTGGACCTCCAACACCTCCCGCAGTGTGTATATGTATCCCTCCCATAGCAGGCATGTAAGACTAGTTGGGTTTCCCCCATGGCGTAAAAGAGTTACTAGGGTATGGAATTCCATCATAAGCCATTCCTGTAGGATTGGGTGGATGATTACCTACAGGTATTTGACAACCATAACCTCCAGAAGTTTGAACGGTTACAGGTTATGCCCCCAAGGGCTGACCTAAACTAGATGGGGGATTAACTACATTAGTATGGGTGGGAGGGACATAAACTATAGATGGTTCTATGTTATAGGTCTCCCCTTGACTAGGTACAATTACAGTGCCTGATAAAGTAGGTCATGCTAGGGGTTTCCCCCCGGCACTAGAAGGTATTGATGGAACATGAACTGAAGGTTGGGCCCCAGGTGCCGAAGACCTGGGAGGATTAGGAGCAGACATAACATGAGAGGTGATAGGGGTGGTAATTTGACCTGGGTTGTGTGGTGTTACTGCACGATCTATAATCGGTTCAATGGGTCTCACAGAATCGGAAAGTGAACGATATCCCACAGGAACAGATGTGGAAAGTGATGGTGTTGGGCCTAATAGTTCATCTATTTGCTTATCAATATCTTGTGCATGGAGAATGGAAGCATGGTATTGCCTATGTTATTCTTCATCTTCATAAGAGTTTCAATGGGTGCTAAATTAGGTAATGGCCTGTCCTATAGAGGTATCCCAAAATGGAGCATTGGGACTATAATCTAGACGGGTTGTATCATCAACATGACCTTCTGTGGGAGAATGGAATGAGGTATTTCCCCAAGAAGGTTGTTGGACCAAGGGAGGTGAGTGTGAAGAATATGGTACTCCACTTTCTGCAACCACATTATCTCCCACTTAAGAGGTGGTAGCAGCTCCTTGTTCGATAGATTCCATTGGATTTTCTCCTAAACCAGGAGTAAAATCGGGTGGCAAGTCCCATACTCTTTTGGACTTTCTTAACTCAGCCATTTTATACAATTCCTATATAACCTAGGGTCTGAAAATATTGAAAACACATGACAAAACTTCCCTACACAAGCTATAGGTCAAAACAAGCACACTTAAAATGATAGGAGGAATTCAAAAAATCAGGTCTCTCACCAGGATTGTCAAGAAGGTGCCACTCGCAATATACCTTGAGGGTACGTGCGTAGTAATCTCCCTGAATGTTTTTTTCGGTGTATGGCTCCAAACAAGACGACCAAAGGGATTTTCTTATATGGATAAGGTATCCTAGTGGGGTCTCCCGATATACTCAAGGTACGTGGGAGCTCGAATCGGTAGTAGTGTTGTCTAATGCATAACCGTACACAAGGGGCCTTCCGATATACAATTGAGTACGTGAAGTACCTTTCTATATACCTCAAGGGTACGTGAAAGGCCATTCAATATACCGACATTGCATGGAATAACCGTGTGAGTCCCGGGATGTAATGCTCACAAATAATGACAGCTCCTATGCTTAACGACGCCCAAACACGTCTCTAACCTATCACTCCAATCGCTACGTAAATTTTAACATATAGCTACCGTTAATTTTAAAGTGGACAGTTAGGTGAATGCATGATGTTTTGGCAGAAAAGTAAAACCATACACTATGCTAGTGCAAAAATATTTCACTTTACCGTTTAGTATGCCTACTTACGAGAGGGAAAGAGACTATTTTCCTTTTGTTTCAAAAACCAAAAATATTTCCAAACAACAGTCATGAGCATAAAATAAAATACAAGCAATATTTTTCCAAACTGATTTCTCTTTTCTGTAAGCAATGAGAAGGGGAAGAATCTCTTTTCCTAAAAGAAAAACCAAAAGCACACTATATGCAAATGCACTCTATTTTTTCAATTTTCTCAAAACATAAGCAAATCTAACTTAAAACTACCATATTTTTTTATTTTGATTGAGATAGTTCTAAATGCATAAGAGATGAAAGAACATGAAGATCCTGAAAGCTTGTAAAGCCAATCAGAAAACCAATGTTCAACGCTCAATGATGATAACCTAGTCTGAGTAAAAAAAAAAAAATTTAAAGGAAGGAAAAGGAAGTTTACTATGCAAACAAGAAATGAAACCTACAAGCTAATCTAGTGTTCTTCTTTTAGTATATGTAACAGAAAGGAAAAGAGATCTTACTAATTCCCTAATCTTTTCAGAAAACAAAAATCCTCTCACAAACACAACCAACAAGCATAGAAGCGGATGAACAATCAAAAACCTAATCTAGCTTTTGAATTTCCCAATCAAATCAATATTAAACCATAATATTTTCAAGCCACAACATCAGATTCTGTCATAGAAGTATGATAGTGCAGAACTGAAAGCAACACAACTCAAATTTTTACAAAAAAAAAAAATGAGGAAAAAGGGTCTTGGAATGATGCCTACCTAGCACCGCGCTTCTATGGTGTTGACAGGGCGGTTCTATCCCAGCACCGCTTCTCACCAATGGCATACAGGCGGTGCAACCACGTACTGCTCACTTTGTTTAGGAGGTGGCACCGCCCTCATACACTACATAGGCGTGGTTCCCTGTAGATGACCAAAACACAAAGAGAATGATGGTTCAAGTTAGAAAAAGACTAGATCAAGGTAAATACTACTAGATTGAGTATGAAAACAGAGCATAAAAGGTTGAGATGACTCAAATCTGGACAGATCTGGAGGTTTAAACCCCAAATGGACTAAGTCAAAAAGTAGATCTGACTGAAGAGAGTTGGAGAAGGAGCCTAGATTCAGACAAGAGTTGGAGACTGAGGAATATCAGAACAACTGATACATATATCTATTCCCTAGCGGAGTCGCCAGATTTGTTAGCTGGAATATTTCACCTCCTGCAGACAGCAAGGTGTTCCACTGGTCTGAATGGTTTAGATCCAGAACAAATAGAGGACAGAGGTTGAATACTCTCCCTGGACGTCGTAGATACCTGGAATGTAATGCTTCGATAGTAACCTTTTGTACCTGCAATAATCTTAAACATGCAAACACATCGAAACTGCCAGAATATAATCTACTGATCCATGTTAGTGACTAAGGAATCTAACAACATACATGTGAAATCAAACAACAACAATATATGTGGGACAGAAATCAGCTTGCATTAATATAGAAATATGGAGAAGTTTACAACCAAGCCTTAGTGTTGACATGCATCTCCATGAAACCAAACATTCTCATCCCCATAAGCTCCGACTCTAGATCTCTATGCTCTCCAATGTCTTGGGCCAAGTAATCGATCCAATAGCATAACAATACCTTAAGATTTCTCCTCCTCAACCATGGATATGAGCTCATATTTATAAGGCTCAATGGATAGGGATGGTTGAGAAATTAGTGGATGAGGTGGCCTCTAAGATCCTAGGATGAGGGGTCTCGATCCCAACTGACCCACAATGATAGGGATAAGGGAGGACACAAGGATTATCATCTAGAAGCCTCAAGAAACTTATCTTTTTCCCTTTTTACCCATGTCTACCGCGTTTCTCCTTCAATGAAAGAGCGGTTCTGGTAAGAAACGCTTATGGACTAAGGGCCATAAGCGGTGGCACCGCTTGTGGACAATAAGGGATAGGTAGTGTGAACAAGGTACCACTCCTGGACAATAGAGGAAGCACGGTCCTGAGCATTTTTTGTGAAAGATTGACAAATGCATGGGTTTCCACTCCAAGTGCTGGGATTCAAGGCAAGCAGGTATGTTAAGAGTCTTATCACATGATGGTGATAGGATTTTGGTATAACAACCTGGAGTAACCATCCTTTCTCTTTTGAGTTCATTCTCCAGCATCATGAAATCAAGGTGTGATAAGGTCTTTGAGAGACCCTAGGTTTATCTTTCCATATGGCATCCATCCTCCCTTCTGTGACAAACTTCTCCTATCTATAACTGATTGGTCTTCTTAATCCATACTTGCTTCTTGGCATCTGTCCTTTCAGCATTTGTTCCTTCATCTGTACTAGATTTCCTTGATGATATTATAGGAAAATTCTCCATGGTTTTTTCTATGTACTCCAACAATCTCGAGCTTTGTTCCCAAGGTCATTGCAACTGTTAACACCTCATTGCACAATAGTATGCATCAATGTGACCAACATGGTTACATGTCCAACACCTGACTGAGCTGTTGGAACTTCCACTACTTCTTTGGTAAACTTCATGTCTCCATGTCCCAGAGTGTCCCTGAATGTATCCCTTTGTCTTACAAACTTCAAATATTCCTGCATTTTTCTTCTTCCAAGGTTCATTGTTTCTTCATGCTAAAGTATAGAATGTACTCTTCCCTGGTTGACTTTTTCAACTTGCACATTCTTGGGATTTGGCACCAATCCCACTACAAGTGTATAATCTCAATGTGTGGCAAGTGGCAGCAATATGTCCAATTTGGTTACATGTCCAACATCTAACTTTGTCATTGGGGATTCTATCCCTTCTTCTTCCATAGAATCTACAATCCATAGTCTTATGACCAGAGTTAGAACAAGAATAAAAATAACCATTAACTCCACTTTCATACCCGAGACTTTGGTCTCGTCTTGGAGTTGTTTCCTTTTTTAACTTGCTTTGAGGTATAGACCTAACTCCTTGTTTCATTTTTGAACTTCCAAAGTCCTTTTTGTCATGTGCAGGTGCATGGGGTGCAGCTTTGGACATTGGTGGACCTACTTCTGGAGTCTTAGGAGACCAAGTGTCATCTTCATATTTTTATTTCTCCTTCTTGTAACCAATACTAGTCTTCTCACATGGAGATCTTTGGAAATCCAAGATCTTATCTAGGACATCTAAATTATCCTTGCACTTGATAAAAGAATCATTCTTCTTACCTTTATTCCTAAGACAAACTACCTCCATCTCTAGCTTATGGATTGTCTTCTCCTTTTCTTCCAATGGATTCTTCAATGTTTCTTCTATCCTCTTTGCTTCCTCCACCTAAGTCTTCAAATAATTATTAGCCTCCCTAGTTTCTTCAAGTTCTTTAGCAAGATCTTCTTGTTCTTCCTTTTGACTGATCAATTCAGTCTTTAGTTGTTCAACTTCAACATCTTTTTCTTTCATTTGATCCTGCAAGAGGATTTGTCCTTGTGTTTGAGATTCATAAGCAACACTTTCATTGTCATGGCCTTCCGCTGATATTCATTCAAGGAGTCCAAGACTTTCTTTTTGAAATTTGTGAATTCATTATGGTTTGGATTTACTGTGTTCATGAACCAATTGGCTTTGAGATCAATATTCAACAAAGTGAGATGTATCTCTTGCGCAACCTATGATGTCCCTTCATCCTCATATGAAAGAACTTTCTCAATTTCATCACACAAGCTATCATTACTATCACAAGAGTCCATACCTTTATTGGATTCCTCTTCTTGATTGATCTCTTATGGAGGATTTTCTTCTAATTCCTGATCTATTTTTTTGTGTCTAGTCTTTCCTTCTGATACTCAATTTCCAACTTGAACCATAGGTATTTGGCTAAAGTGTAATCCCCTACACTTTCCTTCATTGAGCTGGGAATTCCACCCATGAGGAACTTCAAGGTTGTAGTATTGCCCTTATTTTCTTCCTTCTATGCAGCTGATTTTCCCTTCTTATTTCATGGAGCAGGTGGATTGATCACAATCTCCCAGATGCCAAACCTGTTTAGATATTTCTTCATTTTTCTCCTCTAACTCAAATAATTTGTCACATTAAGTACAAGAATGACATTGCTTAATGACTCTTATTTTTATTTCATTGTGTCTCCATGAATCTCCTTCAATATCATTAGGCTTGTGATGAAGGCCGACCCTGAGACCAATTGTTGGACACAATGGCCACACTGAGAAGGGGGGTGAATCAGTGTGTGAGAAATTTTAAACCTTTTATCTTCTTTTAGTCAATCAAAGCATATCAATCATTTTTCATCAACTGCATAATCAAATTCATCATGAGTTATAAGCACAACATCACATCAAAAGAGACACAATAATATATGGAATTTTGATCCTTATTTATTGTACATGGAAGACAACAATATTTCTTGATTACAATAAGCACCAACTGATGAAAAGAGCACCAAATCTCATAATAGGACCCAACCTAGTTTTCTTAGCTCTAACTAAGAACGATTTGAGGGGTCCAATCCTCAAGTGCAAGATTCTTATTGCAAGAAACCATATGGCTCTGTTGCACAACCAACCTTTTCTCTACACATTAATCATTGTTGATCACTCTACTAGTCAACACTACTCATCAATCTCTAGACAATATGCTCATCAATATCTTATCAATCTACTCATCATTGCTACTCAACGTTTCGGCTCATCATAGCTTCTCATCACTGTTGCTCAAATATATTTGCACATCAACTTTGCTCATCACCATTGCTCATTCTTTTCTGCTCATTAATATTGTTGGTAAATTTGGTTAATCTGCTCATGTACACCTCATCATACACAATTACTGAACAAGTAATTCTTCTATGCTTTCACTAAACATAAGGCATGCATCATCATCATAGGTATGCATCATCGTCATAGGCCATGCATCCTCATCATCAAATATACATCATCACCATCTCAGTGTGCACCATTTTTTGCATCATCAAGTATACATCATAATGCATAGGATAGCATCATCACACTATGGTATGCATGTACATCATATTGTATAGGAGTGCATCAACATCATAGATTGTACATCATTATCACATGCATTATCATCATAAAGTGTATCATATCATAGCACTAAGATATGAAAAATCATCATCAATGACTCTAAATATATATACCAATATAGAGGCTCACATACTAAGATCAAAGATGAACTCTATCCATGAGAGACATGTGCCATCACAAGAGAAACCCAAAAGCATGAACCATAAATTTTTGAATATCACAAGATGACAAAATAAGATACAAGCCAAAAGAAACTGTATATCATATCATCACATCTCCCTTGTAACAATCTTTCCAACGAGCCAAATTTTTTGTAATTTTGATTCCGTATGAGAAAGTTATGTCAATTTTAGTGAAGATGCCCAGAAATTTCTCCTCCACAAAGTTTCGTAATTTTCTCAAAGAGTTGCGAAAATATTGAGAAAAATGATTATGAACAAATGAAATGTTTGATATTCTATTTCTATAGGTTGTGGAGGAAATTTAGTACCTCAAACTGGGGTGACATACAATTCAAAATTACAAATAATTAAATTATTTTTTGTCTGGTCAGCTGACCCAAAAAGGTGGGGTGCACCAACTTCAAAGTTTCACATCTCTTCAACCGTAAGGAGTTAGAAGATTCTCCACATATAAAAATAAATGGGTTGCTGATTATTATCTCCATATAATGGTTTTGTTTGAAAATTATTGGTATAATACCCTTAAATTCTTTGGTATGTTCAGGACATCAAATACCACAAACATGAGGGTGCCAAAGATCATACCGCCAACTGCAAGAGTTTCAAAGTCTTATTCAACATATCAAGGCACTTCCATGGGCTCTACCTCCATCTACATCCCAATATCCATTTAACCACAAAGAGGACCATACATCACCATCAACAATATACCAAGTGTGTGGGTTCAATACCCAAGGAACCACATGCAAGGGTTTCAAGGACTTTCTGAAAGATATTATATAATATTTAAATAAGATACTTTCCATGGAATTCAATCCCATCACATAGGAATCCATCTCTAAGTTATAAGGGCATCATGAACAAATATTCCATCATATCAAAGGCTCCAACAATCATGAGCTTACAAACCGCCATATGTATGGATTCCAAGACCCAAATCATTTCCAAATGCACCATCAATTATCATATAGTTTACAAGGGTCATCATGCCGCCATTTATGTAGGTGCCAAACATTCTCATGCATAATGACCACCTCCAAGGATTCCATGACCCCAACAAGGGCTACATGGGCATCAATATCTTAATCAAGGGTTTCAAGTCTTCATCAAGTCATTAATGACCACTTCATCACCTTTAAGGACCATTAAGCCATCAAATGTGTGTTAAAGGGATTCTTCGGGGCTTATTCATCAAGTAAGGGGATTCATAGGCTTCTTCAACTACCTCAACCACGCAGGAGACCTACAAGGGTAAATATCCATCATAACATCACCTATGGGGTTGTTAGACCTTCTCCTAGGGTACCATGATACCATCAGATCATGAATGACCATAGAGTGGGTTATTAATGCTTCTCCAAACCATATAGGGCTTCACCATCATCCACAAAGGCTTCAACACCATATCTAGGGTATTCATCACCATCAGCAGGGTCTTTAGCATCTTCAACAAGGTGGCTCCTACAAGATCCATCCTTTGTGGGTACAGGGACCTTGTCAACTAAGTACAAGGTGTTTTAAGGAACAAATCCACTCTATAAGGGGTCTAAGGAACCGCAAGTGAGACTTGGTGGCATCAATGACAACTTATGTGGCCACTGCAAGTTCATGTTGGCATCAATGATAATTTCATCAACACCAGCATGACCCCATTGTATTATTTTTCTATATTCATGGTTCATTTTATAAGGTAGTAGAGCAGGCAGCTAGTGTATTTCCTTTTTCCATGCATTCAAATATAGGTATATGGTTGAGTAGGTATACAAGTTGAATTTGGATGTATAATTATCTCTAGTGTTTATGTTAATAGATGTGACTTGACATGATTAGCTTACAGTGGTATTATTTTGGTTAGAAATAACTTGTGTCATGAATATTTTGATGATCTTTTATGTAAGCCAGTTATGTATGCTCACTAGTACTGCCTAATTTTTGCATATTTACCCACATTTTTTTATGATGGTTCCACCTCTCACTTATCTCCATATATCAAGTTCCCTCCATCATTGTTTTTACCCTTGACTTATGACTTGGACCTATGAGATTAATGATCCTTCCCCCACTTTGACCTTTGTGCATGATGGAATCCATGTTGGCTTGTGTTTATTTTGGGTGTAAAATTATATCTTTTACTCCTTGAAGAAAATTATTCCTTAGGAAATGAAATGCATCATAATGTATAAATTCTATATCTAAAAGGATGCAATGATAACTGTGATTAGTTGTGTTTCTAAACACTAGGAATAATTAAACTGAAAGTAAATAAACTAATCAATGAACAACGGGATGAGAACTCATCCTTTGTATGATGTGAGGCTATTTTCCCCTACAGGGAAATAGGGTGGAAACTACGTCGCCACTATGGACACTTATTGGAAGCAGGGATAGGATGAGTCATTATCTAGGTCTCGCAAGGATATTTAGGGAACCTGGCCTTGGAGGTTTGTTGTTCAGGAAAACACACCCTTATAACCTAGGGCCTCTAGGGTTACCAACTTACTAAATTAACTTGTAGACAATCAGGCATTTCAGAATTTGAAATAGAAGTAGGAATAAATTAGGCATTCCTTATTTATGATGGTTGATCCTATCTTTTCTTCTTCTATTCAAATTGCTTCCACATCTCCCAGGGTATCTCCAATCACTTGCAAAGAACAATATCTTTCTTGCAATATATTATATATTATATAAATGGTTAATGAAATAGCATATTCATAATGGACAATAAGATAATTCAGAAATCACAATATATAAGAGTGCAAAGACACAATATTCAAAGAAGAACTTTATTTATTAATAAACGTGTGAGATGAGATTACAACCCAACATTTGAGACAAGTGCTCCTGTACTAGCCAAGGACACTGAGTTCTACTGCTCCAAGATATCTAAAGGGAAACCACCAGCATAACTTTTCTCTATATCTCATGATCCATTAGCCTCAACCCCTACCCTCTATTTATACATGAGGAAAGAGAGAAGTTACGAGGGTTGAGATGGTTGAGGAAGTTGGAATAGTTATGATTAGGGGACCAAATGTCCTTGACTAATAGTTTTTATATTTTTTAACTTTGGATTAAGGCATACATAACTATTAATAATGGAAAGTCATGTATGATACGCGACTTGCTTTAATGAAAACCGTGGGTGTAATACCTAATGATATATACACGAGTTGCAATGCACATACTCATGTATGATACGTAGGTTGCTATGGTAATAGTCGCGTATTCAACCTAATGTCCATAAAAAAAGTAAATCCACTTGGTATGGTAATGATGTATCAAAGGTCATGACCATTTATAGTGTTTTGGCTACCTAAATCCATTTTTTTCTTTTGTGTGAAAACACATTGGGTGTTAGTACTCGGACGGAGAAGTGTCATTTTACATGATAACACATTCCCCCTAATGTGTGAGGTTAGAGGGAAGCGATGGCTAAAATACATTACAATATTTTAATCTTGGAGAACTCAGTTACCAAGGAAGAAGGGAGGTACCTGAAACAAATACATATAAAATTCATATACAAATTCATATCTCGGGATGCCATGTTCAATAAATAGGAACACTAGCTCCTTTACAATATTTGATTACATCATATGATACGGGTAACAAGACCACGTATATTACAAAGATGGATCGAAGCCACAATATACAATGATGAGTCTTCAAAATTTGGAAGCAGTGTAATTGAACATAACACAATCTTGCACAACTTAGGTTATATAGGTGAACCTAAGGTCTTCATCGAAATCCAAAGGAACCATTATAGTCCCTACGATGTGAATAGATGTGCTAAAGTTGAATATGGAAGGAACTCAACAGAGTGTTAGTAAATGAGTGATGTTGAAAACTGAAGCAAAGGAGTTCACCAATAATGGTAGTGAATCCTAAGGTACCATTGTAAAAAAATCTAGATCTTTGTCTTTAGGAAATGCTGATGAGCAACCATGATGTGATGAGGAAGGCAATGAATCCTTCAACGGATCACAAGAGTGACTAGAAAACTGGATACGGGAAGGTAGACACAAGTAGATATCATGGAGGATAATGATGGAATCAAGATAAAAGTCAGATGAAGGTACATATCCTTGAACAACGAACATGACACAAAGATGACCCAAGGAATATTTTGACTTGCATGTAGGACAACTAGACTTATATGTCATGTAGAAGACGTGATCAAATTCCCAATGTATAAAGGACAAGTGGAGGATTAAAATTCGAAGTAATAGCTGAGTTGGAAGTGTAAACTGAAACATGAGTATTAGAAAGTTCAGAGAGTGTTGTGTTCAAGGATGACATGCTCCCACTGTTTATAACCCAAAGAGAGTAATTATTCCTTATCTTTCTTGTTAAATTTTAACAAGTACAAGAAACTCAACTCGAGTCTCTCTTCATTTTTTACAAGCTTGAAGAGGGGAGAGAATAATGCTTGATAATGTTATTGATTTGTGGATTTTACGAGCCAGGACTAGTACATGCTCGTTGGTGTTTTCATAGTTTGAGAGTCTAAAAACTCTGAAGAAGACTCTATGGGGGTATTTTTTCATACAATTTAGTCTCCCGAGGCTGGAAAAGTATAAAACAATCCACAAAAGAACTCTCTTAGCTCCCGAAGGACTAACGTATACCTTTTTCATACTTAGTCGACAAGGTCCGAAAAAGGGGTAAACTAATACTAGACTGACGCACCTTCAAAAGTAGCAAGTAGCCTAAGTTTAATGAGTGTGAAGGAAGGAAACATTGCTAAAAAGGATCCATTGATTATGAGAAATGGGTCTTACAACAGTAAACTCAATGCTTTGTTCTTTAGGTTTTGCGAGTATGACAAAGACACAAAGTATGCTTGGAATATTTTTCATGTTTAGTTCCAGAGCATAAAAAAGAGAAAACTAAGCTCATACTTGGTGTTCCTTTTTCGCAAATTTATTCCTCTAGGTCATGAAAATAGTTAAACCTATTCCTAAAGATACTCTTCTCAATTCCGAAGAAAAGAGAGTGCTCCTTTTTCATAAATATTTCACATGGTCTGAAAAAGTGATAAACTACCACCAATGTGGATTCCCGTTCACTTATTCTTAGCGATTCTAGATGGAAAAGTTTACTCGAAAGTCCAGTCTATTTTGAGGAGTCAGACCAGGGCCTAAAGAAACTCCATAAGTGAGGGAGCCTTATAACAAGGATAGCTCATAAAAGGATGCAAAATGAGGCTCATTTTGTCATAAAAAATGACTAAGAAAGCTCTCGCAAACCTATCACAGCTATGGCATGTGCACCAAAAAGATGATAAAGTGTAATAAACTAGGGTACCCATGAAGAGAAGGCCCTACCCACGGAGGAACAATGATGTATACGAAGTAAAAATGGTTTGAAACCATAGTTCACGGATGAAAAAGTGATCCTAGGGTTTAATGACAGATAATGTATAGATGTAATGTCAGCAATAATGGCCAAATCCTACCCTATATGTGACAGAAAACAAGTTTTTAGTGATCCCGAAACTGTTGTAGTGAGCAAAAACCCATGATATTAGTTCATTCATTAAAAATTGATTTTAAACTATAGGAAATGGGTCAAAATTTTGATTGTTTTCTATAAATAGTTCAAAAAACAAAAATAGACATACCATTTTGGAAACTTACTAAACTTGGCAAATTTTTACCTCTGAATTCAGTTGTTCACTGAGGACAAAACACTGGACCGAATCAAATTCCGCAAGTTGCAAGTTATTCATCTCTCCCTTCTCATTCTTTCTATCTGCTCCATTTTTATTTTTTTTGCAAAATTTTATGGTTTTGTGAAAGCCCTAAATAGGTTATGTAGCATACATGGGTATGCTGCTATAGTAGTCACATATACGTGTTGTATACCTGATTTGATATAGAGCGACCCACAAATTATCCACAGTGTGCTTAAAGCACAATTGCATATGTTGCGCGACTTAGAAAAGGTTGGAAAATGGACAAAATGAAAAGATACTGATAGGTTCTAATGATTGAACATGGTCATTGGGCAAGTGCAAGATGGTTCTAGAGTGGAGGGAAAGAGAGAACGAGTATATAAATCAAGAGGCAATGCGGGATTCCCCGACTTTACAAACTTTGCAACAATGTGGCTTTTTGAAATTCTACTGCACTTCTGACATGAGGGCCAATGTCTGTTTATAAGAGACTCTAATAAGTTACTGGGACCATGACCTTGGTCTATTTAATATTAAAGAAGAGATATTGGAGATTACAATAGAGGACATATATTTCATAACAGGGCTTTCCTGCAGAGGCATGCCTGTGAACCTTGAGGGTTTTGGTAGGGGTGGTGACCCTATGAGTGTCCAGGACTACATTGATACATATTACACACCATGTACACAAAAGAAGGGGACACGTGTCCAAATTTATCACATAAATAGCTTTCCATTACAAGTGATGGTAATCATGGTGGTAAGGATTGATGGTTCTTCTTCACTGCACTTGCCCACTCGAACTCAGATGTGGATTGCAGTGGAGTGCATGTAGGGTATAGTATTTGATTGGTGCTCAGGTATGAACCTGATCATGAGAAAACAACTCTCTGACTGTGAAAAAGGGAAAAAAAATAACTTCGGGTATGCAAGCATTTTGGTGGCATTCTTCTTTGACAGAGTTCCTACTATCAGCCATGTAGTAGCAATACCACCACCCTCCCCTCGCCAGCCCAGAATCACTAGATGGGGAGACGTTTTTCTCCGTCAAGGTGGCAGTGGTTTAGTCCAAAGTGTTTATGATGATGATTTCTATCTATGGTGGGAACAACAAGTACCATCTCTCAAGCAATTATCACATGCCAGATTGGAATTCTGAGGAGACAATGACCTTGTCCTTTCGTTAGGGGAGGCATGGGGAGAGATAGGTATTTTTTTATGAGGTTTAATCATTGTATATACATATGTATCAAAGTTTTTATCCATTTTAAATGTTTTTAAATGTAGATGTTGGACCTGTATTCCCTGCTGGGAATCCTAGGCCATTTGTGCAGCCCACACAGGTTGGGGACTTGTGTATCATGTGAGTTCTTGAGGGGAAGCTAGACAAGATAACCCAAGGGTTCCCTACCATGTGGATAGAGTGGATCACGATTTTCATGTAGGAGTTTGTAGTAGGGATTCCGATGACTTGGATACACCTTCTTAGAAGAGTATCCAGGGCCATTATACATTACAGGGAGGTCGAAGAGGCAGACGCAACTGAGGAGGCTGAGGAACGAGATTAGATCTATAGGAATACATATGCATTTTGATCCTATTTTTTGTATATTTATACAGTTACGATAGGATCTACGGATCAAAAACTTGATCTATCTATGGAAATATTTTACATATNTATATATATATATTGTCTGGTTATTTACATGAGTCTCAAATGCATCTGTTATATTTATTTTACAAAAGGTGTGTTAAGTGCTAGTCTAATATGTAGTTCGCATAAGCATCAGTAATTGTATTTTCATTCCTTGAAATGTGATTAAATGAAATATATTCAAAGGTTCTTTCAAGTAATCATACGTTCAAAAACTGACATAGAAAAGTAGGGTTTCGCACTTGATAATCACCATTGAGTTGGGTAACCACAAGCTGAGAATCAAGTCGGACTTCGAAATGGGTAATTCCATGTAGGATAGCATCCCATATCAACTCAATGACTCACATGTACTCGGACACATTATTAATACCAGGACCTAATAAGTCACCATAAGAGGCAACTAATTTTCTTGAGGGTGAATTGATAACCCATGCGGATGAAGCCAGGTTATAAGTATGGTGGCTAGCGCCAACCACAAAAACTATGAACCACTTGGTTGACATATGAAACAACCAATAGACTATATAAGAAATGCTAACTAGCTAACTATTGTACATAAAAATACGTACATTAAAAATAAAAGAACAAGCACCATGCCTAAGCGTAGTACTTATTCAGGTAGAGCCCATTTCTAGGCTCAGGAAACTTATTTCCATCAAAATCAGTTAATTCATACACTCCCTTTTTCAAAACCTTTAATGTGATGTAGGGAACTAACCACATAGACTTGAATTTTCCTGTCCCGAGGGGTTCCTTGTCTTAATCCCAGAGTAAGACAAGCTACCCTTCAGAGAAAATTCTTGGCTTTACCACTTTGTCATATTGGTTCTTTACCCTATTCTTATGAGCCTCATTTGTTGTCAATGCATCTTTGTGTTGTTCATCTATATTTTCTAAGTGAAGCAAACATTCTTCTAGTTCTGTAGTGTTAGGAAGTACATGAATGGATATCTTAAGAGATGGAATATTGCATTCGTCTAGTGTGATTGCTTCCACCTCGTGAACGAGCTGGAAAGGTGAAAAAACTGTAGCAGTCTTGACATTAGTCCGGTATGCCCAAAGTGTAGGATATAGCATGATGTGATGATTTGACCGTCTTGCGTTAATGGTATGCTTTGGAATTCTTTTCAAGGTTTTGTTAATTGCCTCTACTTTTCTATTCGCTTGCAGTTAGAAGGAAGATGAGTGATATTGCTTAAACCCTAGCATGGCAGTCATCTTGGTCATTATACTATTCTGAAAGTGACTGCCATGGTCAACGACAATCTACTTTAGTATACCAAGACGAGTAATGATTTTGTTAAACACGAAGTAAGCTGTCATTTCACCATCTTCTTTGAAGGTAGGCATTGCCTCTTCCCACTTTGTGAAGTAGTACACAACAACAATTATGTATTTATGCCCCCCAACATAAACTGGGTTGCATGTCACATAATCCACCCCGCACTTAGTGAAGGATCCCACTGCAATGACAAAAAACAATGGAGCAGGATGCAACCACATTTTCCTGGTATAGAGTTGACATAGATGACAATGCTTCACAACCTCCACACAATATTTGAAGATTGTGGGCCATAAAATAATTGATAATTAAAATATTATGCGTCATTGCTAACCCATATAAATGACCCCACATGCTCTACTATGGGAATCATTTAGGACATGATTAGCCTTTTCGTGGGTGAGGCATCGAGGCAAAATAGAATCTACCCCTCTTCAATACAAAGTATAACCTATGATCAGGTAGTTTTTAGCATTTACATGCAATTTACGTTGCTCTTCCCTTGAGAAGGACATAGGACACTTCAAAGTCTGGAAATATATAAGGATATAACTGTACTAGGGATCAGAGGTGGAAATCAGAAAGATATACTCATCTAGGAATGAGTCATCCTCCACCACTACACTTTCTTACATACGAAATTTTGAGATAAGCTCTGCAAAAAATAAGGACTTTTTGGATTTAGTAGATTGGAAATCCAAGTCAAACTCTTAGAGAATGACTATACACTTGTTGAATTTTTCCTCAATTATGTGTCGAGGAAAAACATACTGGAAAGGATTTACATTTTCCACCATTGTGTTTGTCCTCAGTAAAATGTAGTGACGCAGCCTATGAACAACATAAACAACTGCTAATACTAATTTCTCGACATGGGAGTATCTGAGTTCGAGATCAGCTAATGCACAACTGAGATAATAGACAACATTCTCTTGGAGCTTGTTGTCCTCCTGAACCAATACGACCTCGATAGTTGACTCTAATGCAGCCAGATACAATATTAAATATTTAGACTAATCTTGAGGATGTAACAAAGGAGCCGACAATAAATCCTTTTTCAATCCCTTGAATACAAGTTGTGTGGTTTCATCCCATACAAATGGGGTGCCCTGCTTAAGAAAACACATGAAAACCTTAGTTATCTTGGCATAATTAACTATAAAGCATTGAAGAAAATTAGATTTCCCTTGCAGGATCTAAATTTTCCTGATAGAATGAGGAGGAGGCATGTTTACAATAGCCTCAACTTTCAAAGGATCCACCAGTATTCTGTTATTTAACACGATAAAACCTAGTAGCTTGCCTGACTCAACACAGAAAACACACTTGTGGGGATTCAAGCATTTCTTATAATGTCTACATCATTCAAAAGAAAGAGAAGGTGATCTGGATGGTCCCTCCTCTTGCGAGAATGGAAAGGAAGATCATCCAAGTATGGCTCGACAATATGCTTGATGTCATGGAAGGAAAGATTCATTGTCTGCTGAAAGGTAGCTCCAGAATTTTTCAAAATGAGGGGCATTTTCTTGTATGTGAAGGTACCCCAAGGACAAATAAAACCCATTTTAAGTTGATCTTCCGGCTTGATTTGGATTTGATTATATCCGGAAAATCCATCCATAAACGAAAATACTTCGCTACCCACACAAGCATCATTGATTTGATCAATGAAGGGTGTGGGATAGTTGTCCTTGGGAAACGCTTTATTTAGGTCACCGAAATCAGTGCACACACATATGGTCTCTTGTATTTTATCAATAGGAATGGGGTTGGATATGCATTACGTCAGAGAGATTGGATAAATAAACCTTGTTTTAAGCAACTTTTCCACCTCATCTTTGACGGTTGCCGCTTTTCACGGATTAACAGGTCGAATATTTTGTCGAACATGTTTAGCATCGAGGTAGGTCCAAATTTTATGTTCTACAATAGATGGATCTATGCCTGGCATCTCCTCATATGACCAGGAAAACACATTGCAAAATTCCTTAAATAAGGCAGTGTATATCAAAATCTCCTCTAGAGAGTAGTTTGGACCGATATGCACATTTTCTATGATGTTGGGGTTTACAAAGATGTTGATTGGAATGGTAACATAAATATTTTCCATATTCCCCTCAGCAAATATTCCCTTTTTTGGTAAAGTATTAATCGATAAATCGGTATCTTCCGTGAGTCTCACATGGAACTTTTGGTTCTCAATTCTACTCATTTCTGGAAGAAAGTAGGACCTATGGTGTAGATCTTCACAAATATTATCTCTCCCACTCATAGCTTCCAAAATGGATTCATCCGAAATAAAAACGATGTCTAAGCAGTCATTTGAATATAAAGAGTTCTCTTTCCAGGAGGGCAGATAGGCTCCTTCCGAATCCTCTGATACTACAGAATGATTCATGATAGAATCAACAATGGTATTAACAATGGCTTGATAAGCCACTTCTACTATAGAAAAGGGAAATTGAGGTTCATGATGGGAAGGAAGGACCCAAGGATCAGTTCTATCGACAACCATCGCAATAGAATTCCCTACACTCGTAGAACCTAGATAATTTATAAGGGATAGTATATCAAATGTGCCCATCAAAGATGCATACATTCCAACCCCAAGCTCTCATGAGTTAGTTTAGTTTGATCGATCAAAGGTACAATGGACTCATTAGTCTCTAAATTTCCCTTCTGAGTGAAACTAATTTGGTCAACAGTAGCCAACTTCCCTTCATGTGGAAACACTACCACTCGAAGAACGGTCGAGGAAATCGCACACATGGCGTAGCTCTAGCTTCTCCATAAAAGCAAGTTATAATACAATGGGGCATCAATCACTTCCACGTCAAAAACCACTGCTTTCCCTACCAACTTTATCTCAAAACCTGGTAGGATACCATGCAAATGGAAAGACCTTCCGTCTAAAGCAAGATGTAAAGTGTTTGATGGAACTAGCTATGGGGAACCAAAAGCCTTCTAGCAAGACATTGACATTACACACATGGAAGCACCTTCATCAAGAATTGTACATCCAATGGTTTTTCCCCCATGGACCACATCAATTGACAAAGCTACATGATATGGCAGGCATATCTTAACATTTGAAATATTAAACTTCACCGGCAGGCTTGATGAATCCATGCTACCTAAAGCTGCTAAGAAGGAATCCTGCTAAGCAGGACAACTCTATAACACTTCCAATGATGACATTGCATAAGGATTTTGAGCCAAATATTCAACTACGGAGTAGTTAGAAGAAACCCTAGAGTTATGATTGTGAAATTATTTTTTAAAGACACCTTTCGATATCTTAGGCATCGAATCAACAGGTTTCTCAATAGTGAGAGGCTTAAAAGTTTCACCAATAGACTTACCCTTCTCTAAAGCCTCCAATTCATAATTATTGTTTCTTTTCTGGAGTAAGGTGTTATATTGTACCATGTTGATATATTTTTTATTAGGAGGAGCACTAGAAGTGCCCCTAGCTACATTCAAAACATAAGTTGTGTTTTGTCCTTGGGGAAATGGATCCTTTAGGACAGTCATTTGTTGATATTTAATAAACTTCTAAGCTTTATCAATAAGAGGGAATTGATGAGTCAAGTAGTCTCCCCTATAAAACTTACAAGGAAACTTAACCTTATTCCTATCTTTATCACCCCCATCAGCATTATATGTGGGTTTATGCTTGTTTTGATTATCCTCACCCTTCTTTCCTTTCTTGTTTCTCCCACTGGCTTGTTGATTCCCTTCTAAGAATACTATGCAAGAAAAAATGGACTTTGAGGTGAGGGGGTGGCATCCTTCATTTCCTCCATTGTATATTGTTTCACTGAAAACTCATGGAGTTTCTTAGCCAATGATTCTATGGTGGGAGAACTCACTGAACCAACCACACCATCGACATGGGGTCCAGGATTGGGTTTCTCTACAATATTGGTAGAACTTGGTGCCTCAAGTATGATTTCATACAATATCCCAGACTAAGCATAAATCAAGTCTAACTGTTGGGCCTTGAGGATATCCTCTTCTTCTATGGTCAACCCTAAAGTGGATACGTCCTTAGAGATATAAGGCATTAAATATTTTAGGAATGACTCTAATAAGAACTCGAGGGGTATAGTGGCTTTGATAAGACTCTTGTGTCTTCACCACTCCTGGATGTGATATGAGATATGAATGGTCTTGTTTTGCCGAAAATTCGATAGCAAGTATGTGCCAGCATCATATCGGATAGGAAGCTGGAAGTGATTGAGGAACAAAGTTGCTAAATCCAAAAAAATGTCATATGTAGTAGAGGGAAGTTAAATGTACCATTTTGCTTCAACATGAGTCTGTTAGCTGGAATATTTCACCTCCTGCAGGAAACAAGGTATTCCACTGGTCTAAATGGTTCAGATCCAGAACAAATAGAGGACAGAGGTTGAATACTCTCCCTAGACGCTGTAGATACCTGGAATGTAATGCTTTGATCGTTACCCTGTGTACCTGCAATAAGCTTCAACATGTAAACATATCAAAACCACTAGAATATAATATACTGATCTATGTTAGTGACTAAGGAATCTAACAACATACATGTAAAATCAAACAACAACAATATATGTGGGACAGAAATCAACTTGCATTAATATAGAAATATCAAGAAATTTACAACCAAGCCTTAGTGTTGACATGCATCTCCATGAAACCAAGCATTCTCATCCCCAAAATCTCTAACTCTAGCTCTCTATGCTCTCCCAAATGGTCTTGGGCCAAGTAATCAATCCAACAGCATAAAAATACCTTAAGAGTTCTCCCCTCAACCATGGCTATGAGCTCATATTTATAAGGCTTAATGGATAGGGTAGGTTGATATATTATTGGGTGAGGTGGTCTCTAAGATCCTAGGATGAGGGATCTCGAGCTCAACTGACCCACAATAGTAGGGATAAGGGAGGACACAAGGCTTATCATCTAGAAGCCTCAGGAAAATTCTCTTTTTCCCTTTTTACCTAGGTACCGCGTTTCTCCTTTAATGACATAGTCGTTCTGGTAAGAAACGCTTATGGACAAAGGGCCATAAGCGGTGGCACCACTTGTGGGAAACAGGGGATAGGTGGTGCGAAAAAGGTACCACTCCTAGACAATAGAGGAAGCATGGTGCTAGGAATTTCCATGAAATATTGATAATAGCCATGAGTTTCCACTCCAAGAGCTGGGATTCAGGGCAAGTAGGTATGTCAAAATTCTTATCACATGATGGTGACAGGATTTTGGTATAACAGGATGCCCCACAAAGCATGAGTTTTAGAGGGATACGGTAAATGAGATATTTGAGAGAACAAGTCATCGCCATGAGATGAAAATGTTGGCTCGATTGGAGTATGTTATCAAGTAGGCATCTGTAGTACATCAGTCTATTAACATTTAGACACAAGTAACCAAACTCATGGATGCAGACTAATACAAGGTAGATCCATGAGAGGAATAAACAAGCATGGATACTAGAATACAACATAGATCCATGTGATAAAGGACTCAAACTTGGACATAGCTACCAGGAATACAGTGTAGATCTATGTCATACAGACGCAAATTTGAGCATAGCCACGACCATACAAATGTGGATCCATGCTAGATATACAAAACGCCATAGCAACCTGGGAAAAAGCAATGAGTTCTTTAAACAAATACCCAGGGTCTTCATCTCGTCTTCCACAAAGTATGATTCTATCCATGTGATTACAATGATCTAAAGTTGAACATGGTAGAAACCACTTGATTACTGGCCAATGATGTGAACCATTAACAAGTGCGAGGGAGATCACCATTAATGGAAATGATTCCCAAGGTACTCTAGTACAATCTACTGAGTGTCAATAGATGTCCTGACATCGAACACCCAGTCGATTCTATCGATCAAAGGTCAATGATGTGAACCTATTTCAAGAGTGAGAGAATCTGTCATTAAGACATACAGATCTCAAGGTACTAATTTTTTTTTCTAAGAATATTACCCGGATGATGAGCTGATGTTGACGGGAAAAAGTCTCATCGAAGGAGGGCCATGATGAGTCCCACATCAATGACATGAAAATCGAAACATAGTTCTGGAATGATGTGAATGTAGTAACCATATGACTGACTCAAAGATACTGACACAAAGACTGTGTAGACTGCAGAGGTAAAAATTCTTCAAATCCCCTTTGAACATTGGGTGGCACGACAAAAATACTTGGCAGCATGAATAAAGAGGACAGACACACAATGCGACAGTGGATGATGCATTCTTTTGAAAGACTCAAAAAAGTGACATGAATCATGAAAGTGGATCATCACGAAGATCAGCTAAATACCCAATTGACTGACACGATGTGCAGACAAGTTCCATGTTCAAAGGTAATGACAATCAAATTCCATTATTTGCAAATGATTCCCTTCCCATCCCCCCCATCATGATTGATGAGTGCCTCTTTTCAGTTTTACAAGTTCAAAGAGGGTAACAAACACTCGATATAGCTTGTTGGAAGACAGGTCCAGACTCATATGTTTTACGAACCTGAGAGAGGAGGGGTTCATTCCCAAAATAGGCCTCTCAATGTTTAATTTAACGAGTCCAATGAGAGAAAACTCGGTATCGTTCATGTTTAGAGAGTCTGAACGAATATGGAAGAAGACTCCACATGGGTCCTTTTTCGTATGATTTAGTACCTAAGTCTCGAAAAAGTATAAAATCATACCTTAGCGAACTCTTCCAGTCATGATTGGCTGGAGTGTTCCTTTCTCGTAAATAGTCCTATCCAAACCTAAAAAGAGATAACCTACCATTGGATGGACGACTCTTCAAATACTTTAACGAGCATGAATAATACAAGATCGCTCGACGATCTTTTCATATTTAGGGATCCTGAAAAGAGTTTAAAGAGAACTCCATGAGGTTTCTTTACACAATGTCATTTTTTACGAGCCTGGAAAGTATCGAAAATGGACTCAATGACTTTTTCATTTTTAAGGAGCCTAAAAAAGAGGTGAAAAGAGGAATCCATGATGCTTCTTTACACAATGTTGATTTTTACGAGCCTAGAAAGAAACTTGAAATGGACTTGGACCTTTGATACTAGATTTTAACGAGAGTGACAAAGTGTCATAATAAACGCTCATCAACCTTTTCCGTTTTATGAAAGTGCGAAAAATCCATAAACAAACTTTCCAAATCTTCTTACTATAGTTCTCTTATCCTGCAATAGAATTAGAAACAAGTGTTAACTGCATTCATAACTAGCATTAAGGGATTACGACAAATTAAATTTGACTAAAAGATGATTTTATATCAAAACTATAGTATGTCAGACCCAAAAATGCCTATATAAGTCGTGTAAATAGTAAAAAATAAAATCATTTCACTATTTACGTATAGCAAAGAGCACTTGGAGCATTTTCTTAGCCAGATCTTCTACAGCTAATATCGGGAGTTTCCACTGTCCATTTTCAGCATCGCTAGTTGCAGGTAACAGCTAAGACCCTTCTCCTTCATTTCATAGCATTTATTTTGATATTTGGTGGGGTTTAGGGCTCATATGGCAAGCCCTAAAAACTTAGAATTGGGTGCCTTGGATACCCCTTGTGGGATACGCAGTACCACCCAAGAATCGTGCAAATAACATAGTGGACAGGTGGTACCATCGCCTGTCTCCAATGGCACACAGGTGGTGCCGGCCGTGGAGAACTCAAACTGGTAGTATAAGTAAAATAAATTCATTCCTTTGATTTTTAATGATTTAAGGATGATTCTAATGCATATAATTTTTGTTTTTGGCAGGTCTAGGTTGCTCAAAACATGGTGATATGGAAAGAAAGAATGCATGAAAATGAGGATGCTGCTGCTGAAAGAAATGCGGGTTGTATGTCCGTATTACAGGACTGTGGGCTCTTGAAGTTCTTTCGGACCCCAAGCATGGTGTCACATGAGCGGTTACTGGAACACATACTGCAGATGTGGAATCCAGAGCAACAATAATTCGAGGTGGGGGCCCATATCCTTACGGTGGAAGTAGAGGACATCTACTTCTTGATAGGTCTCTCAAGATGGGGTGCACCCATCTCACTGATAGAATCCTGTGGAGGGGATATTACCACTCAAGAGATTATAGATCGTCACTATGCACCAGGGATAGGTACATCGGGGAAGAATATCCCCATCAAAGTAGTGACAGATAGGGCCCTATGGACTGTCCTATTTACCATGCAGAGGGTGGCTGGGAGTTAGGGTGTGCACCGGGCTTCCAGGGCACACATAATGTATGCCATAGAGGCCATGGCACCAATGGTGTTCAACTGGGCGGAATCCATGCTTCCAATATTCAAGGATCAGCTAAATAAGTGTCGGCGGGGAGAGCTAAAGAAGTTTTGCTTTGGTTCCATTTTATCCTGCTTCTTCTTTGAGTGGGTTCCACAGATGAGACCTCAGGTGGTATTCGGGAGTCTAAGAGCACGAGACCCCCATATGTTGAGGTGGGTCCAGGTCATGGATCGCACAGGAGCGGGTAGGGGAAGGGTGAAGTTTGGTGATCCATTATTTAGATGGCTATGAGATCAGATCCTCATGGTTGAGGATTATGCTTATGCAAGCACGGACTTCATCGGAGATCTTGACCTACCACTCCCACTTAGCGGATAGTGGGGTGACATCGGTGAGAAGCAAGAAACCCTAAAATGGATGAAAATGTTTTTATGTTTTTTAATGTTTTATATTTTGTATGTTAAGTGATGAGACCTATATATTCTCATGAAGATGTGGGAGTAGCACGACCTGGAGGAGCATCTCCATTGGATAGGTGATCTGGAGCTCGTTTTGTACCATGGGGTGATGACATCATCAAGGAGCTGGAGGAAAACCTGGAGAGGTTGACCTTGGATATCCCAGATGCTGACATAGATGACCTCCTGATGAGATGTCAGAGATCCACAGTGGGAGTACTGGGTTGATTCAGTAGGCTGCTACGTAGAGTAGCTCGAGCAGTGATCTGCTATCATGAGCACCACTGGTGTATGAGATATGTACTAAAAGCTGATAGCTTCAGGATTTTGTATGATCATTTTTCCTGAAAGCCTACGTGCTTCAGATGAGGTCTTGGGACCTATTTTTGTAAACTTTTTCGTATATATATACATACTTTTACATGGTGTTTATATGTTTCAAATGAAAGATGCATTTTCTATGAGTTTTATGTGTCTTTGAATGTTTATTTACAATTTACCATGTTTTATTTGATGTCATGAATGGGAAATATTCCAATCTAGGATGTAATTATCCAATGATTCAGCCACTAAATTATGTTCCCTAGGGATATGCCTATAGGTGATGGTTTCAAATGATATTTCTAGAAAACGTACTCTCTAGAAGAGGTGGAGGAGCACAGGGTTCCTAATCGTGTAGACATGGTTTAAATGGAAAACCACAAGTTGTGAGTCCATCAAGACTACTAGATCACGAACATCCTGGGAGGCAGCTTCAGTCAGAAGACTGATGACTACTTCACACTTAGTGATTTTATTAGTAGTGGGACCTATACAAACTGCTCCTGAACAGACCAAATCTTCAGCTGCGGAATACATGACCCAAGCAGCCGAGGTGAGATTCAAGGTGTGGTGGCAAGCACCATCAGCGAAGTCATAGAAATCCATCTGCATGACCAAAACATGGTATAAATAGATGCGGACACTAAACTCAAAACCATCTTGAAAATACTAAAAGCACACTGAAAGTCAATCAATATACATATATACAAGATACTATCCAAGAAAACCTAGGCATAGTACCTTTTCAGGTACAACCCATTGCGAGATTTCCCCAAAGGGATTCCATCATAATCAACAAGCTCATAAGCTCCTTTCTCTAAGACCTTAGAAATAACGAAAGGTCCGTACCACACGAACTCGAACTTACCCTTCCCTAGTTTGTCATATCTCTGGTCATAAGTCAATACTAGGTCACCCTCATTAAAGACACAAGGCTAGATGGATTTATCATACTGTGCCTTGATGCATTTCTTATGTGCCTCATTAGCCAAGGTAGCATCTCTCTGAGTGTCATCAAGTTTACTCAAGTACACAAATATTTCTTCCTCTGTGGAAGTGTCTAGGAGAAGTTTGACGGCAAGTTGTAAAGATGGAATCTGACATTGGATCGGCAAGAGAAATTCGAGTCCATAGACAAGCTAGAATAGCGTGAAATCGGTAGCTATTTTCACAGAAGTCTGATAAGCCCAAATGGTAGAGAAAAGAACGTGGTGCCAGTTGGATTTATGATCTCCAACCATCCGACGAAGCATAGTTTTCAAAACTTTGTTAATGGCCTCTACCTGACCATTAGCTTGTGGATAATATGGCGTAGACTTTTCATGGCGAAAACCTAGCTTGGCACTCAATTCCTCCATCATTTGATTATGGAAATGAGATCCGTGATCAATGACGATGGACTGCGGAACTCCAAATCTAGCTATGATATGATTAAACAAGAAGAGAGCGGTCGTCTTACCATATTCTGCATATGTATGCATGGCCTCAGCCCATTTTGTGAAATAATCAATGGCTACGATGATGTAACCATGCCCCACTACTGAGGTAGGCTTACAATGCATGAATTCAATCCCCCATTTGGCAAATGGGCCAATGGTAATGATGGGGTGTAGTGGAGCAGGATGGGTGCACTTTTTAGGATAAAAATGTTGACAAGGTGGCCATTTCTTAACGTCCTCATGACAGTATTTGAAGACAAAAGGCCAGAAATATCCAGTGAGAAGGATTTTCTGGGCTATAGCCATCCCAGATAAATGACTTCCACATGCTCCAGAGTGGCAATCATTCAACACATGTTCAGCCTCCTCATGGGTGAGGCATCGCTGGAGAATAGATTCAATCCCACGTCTATACAAGGTATTATTCAGGATAAGATAGTATTTCACATGGTGACAGATACAACAACGATCATTGTGAGATAAATGTGGCTGAAATCATTGTGTTTGGAGATAAATCAACAAATATCCATACCAAGGATCAGTAGTGCTAATCAGGAATAGGAATTCATCCGGAAATGAATCACTGGGCTTAGATTCCATTGTAGCACAGGGAAGATCACACATAATCTCTACAAATACCAAGGATTTCTTTGATGTGGCCTTGCCAAACTCTAGATCAAACTCTTGAAGGATAACGATCTAGCGAGATTACTTGCCCCCGAGCACCTGATGAGTCAAGAAGTAATACATCAGGTTCTAGTCTACCAATACGGTGGTAGTGCAGAGAAGAATGTAGTGACAAAAATTTTGTACAACAACGACCGTAGCCAATGCTAACTTCTCCACATGTGAATAATGGGTTTCAAAAACCATAAGATTCTTATTGCCATAGTAAATCACGTGCTCCTGACCGTGGAGATTTTCCTGCACTAAAACCATAGTAATGGTAGTAGCGGAGGCAACAATATACAAGAGAAAGTGCTTTGAATAATTCATGGGGTGTATCACAGGGGAATGAGTTAGAGCGTGCTTAAGATTATCAAAGGCGCATTTGGCTTGGTCATCCCAGAAGAATGGAGTGTTCTTCTTGAGGAGACACATATAATAGTGCATTTTCTCTGCGAAATTGCACAGGAAATGATGGAGAAAGTTTTCCTTCCCCTGCAAACTTTGGAGTTCAAGGAGATTAGTTGGGGTTGGTAGATCTAAAATAGCGGCAATCTTCAAAGGATCGATCTAGATGCCATCTTTGGATACCACAAAGCCTAGCAGATGTCCCATCTCAATGCAAAAAACACATTTATGCATATTGAGCCATATATTATAATGACGGCATCTCAGGAATATGTCTCTAAGATGACCAGGGTGGTCCTCCCATCGCTATGAATGAGCAAGGAGGTCGTCAAGGTACGGTTCAACAATAATTTTAATATCGTGAAACGCATAGGACATCATATGTTGGAATGTGGCTCCGGCATTTTTCAAGCCGAAAGGTAACTTCTTGTATGCAACGGGTCCCCATGGGCAAATGAATGCCGTATTATGCTGATCAGAGGGTAATATCTCAATCTGATTATAGCTAGAGAAGCCATCCATGAATGAAAAGATGATACTTCTAGCACAATTGTCGATAATCTGATCGATGTGCAGGGTAGGAAAGTTGTCCTTAGGAAAATATTTATTTAAATCCCTAAAGTCGATGTAGACTCTAATGGTGCCCTGCTTTTTATTGACAAGGACAATGTTTGATACCCATTCCATCAGGGGTACAGGGTAAATAAACCCATCTTTGAGAAGCTTCTCAATTTTAGATTTAATAGCTGCGACCTTCCAAGGATGGACCTGCCTAAGTTTTTTCCTGACATATTTAGCCATGGGATAGGTTTTAATCTCATGGATCACAATGGATGGGTCAATCCCTGGCATCTCTTCATAGGACCAGGAAAAAATAGCACAGAATTCCTTAAAAAAGTGCCTTATAGGCTTCGAATTCATTTGTCGAGCAGTTCTGCCCAACATGAACATGATCGATAGCATTAGGCTTGGCTAATATGTCAATTGGGTTCATCTGAGTAATGTTACAAAGGTTTCCTTCAGAATCTATATCTTGCAACAATATAGGACTTTGGGGAACATTGGCAATATCAGTAGGAAACAAGGATGCAAATTCATGGCTAATCGAACTGGTGTTGGGGAGGAACATGGATCTATGATGGTGATCCTCCCAAATGGACTCATCCATATTCATGATCTCCATAATGGACTCATCGAAAGGAAAAGTCTCAGAGAGATAATCTAGAATAGGAAGAGAAGGTTCTAACCATTATGGTAAATGGTAAGGATTCGAAGCCACTAGATGAAGTTCATCAGTGTGATCATCAAAAAAGGTTTGAATGGTGTCATACATAGCTTCGTGTGGATTCAACGAGGTGGACTCAACAACAATTTTTCCCTTCGGCTCATAATCAAATGAGGCAATCATATGGATTGTCGTGGTATCCATGCTAGGAGGAGTGGATGGAAAAATCCACATAAGGGATGAATCCTTCAACATGCCTACCCCAATCGACTGGTAAGGAGGAGGGGACTAACCTAACATGGGGATCTTATTAGCCGTGGAGGTAGTAACATCTGGTGTACAGAAATCAAGCTGATCAATAGTAACAATTCTCCCTAGATGTGGGAATTTCTACTGTTCAGAATATTGTTGAGGCAATATCAGTCATGGCATAGAACCAATTCCTTCCTAGAAGGAGGTTGTAATCTAAAGGGGAATCTACCACTTCTACTTGGATGGAAACGGTTTAACCCCCCAGGTCGACCGCTAGGGCTGATATGAGACCATGGGGCTGGAAACCCCATCCTTCAAAGTCTTTAAGGGTTGTAGGTGATGTGACAAGCTCGGGAGAGCTGAGATCCTTTCAACAAGCCAGAGACAACATCGAGGACGAAGCTCCTTCATCTAGTACCATTCGAAAGACTTTCTTTCCCACTACTTTTGTAATGATCTGAAAAGCAAGTTTATGTGGTAATCTAGGCTTGTAGTTCTCAACATTGAAATGAATCAAGTTAGTGTTATCCGGGTCTAAAGTTCCTAATGCTGTCAACAAGGTCTTGCGCTGTGTAGGGTAACTTTGGAGTACCTCTAAGGTAGACATCGCACAAGTCGCCTGAGCAAGATCTTCAACTACATTATAAAATTGAGCAGCTCGAGAATTTGGATTAAAGACAGCCTTCTGAAGAGTACTCTTAGGTGGGTGCAAAATCATGTCGAGAGTAGGCTTCTCGATAGATAAGGGGATAGTAGATGAGGATTTTGGAGAACTAGTACAGGGGACTTTCCCTAAAGAATATTGATCTTCTTTCCTATCTGGGGGTTTGTCATAATTCTGACTTCGAGTTTGCAGATTGATGGTATCTGAGGACATCATATGAATTTCCTCTGATGAACTAGAGTTATCCTGATTAGACATGTCATCTATCAGTTGTTGTTAAGAGGGAAATGGATCTGTAAGTACTGTAGATGTGGGATTGGACTTCAGAAACTGGGACATTTTTTCCTGACAAGGAAACTCCTTGGAAAAATGGTCCCCACCACATAGCAAACAGGGATATTTTTCCTTACTTTTCCCTTTGTCGCTATCACTGTTGGTTGGTCGTGGAGTCTCCTGTTGGTTTCAAGGTTTTTTATTTCTATTTTTACCTTTCTTCTTGTTATTACCCAAGGTTTGAGTACTTTGAATAGAATTGACCTCAGCGAAAACCTTAGGAGTTGAAGGAGTAGCGGTGGTAGTTTGGGTTTTCTTGGTAGGTTTCATTGCGGATGGGGACTAGATTGAACCAACAATCCCATCAACGGGTACTTCTATTGGTGGCTTGGTAGGATCAGTGCTGGGGCGAGGAGCTTGAGGAATTAGGTCATAAAGAGTTCCAGACTGGGAATAGACCAATTCTAGGTACTGATCCCGACTAATAGCTTGCTATTTGGTAATGGCAAAACCCATAGCCACATCTCAGGAAATAGGAGGCAACAAGGATTTTGTGAACCAATCAGCTAGTAACTGATCTGGAATGGGGGCCTTAATAAGCCTTCTCCACCTTCTCCACACATGAATATGATCAGAAATGTGGCTGGAGGTGTTTTGTCACAGAGAGGTTAAAATACTAGTGCCCATTTCATAATGAGCAGGGAGCTGAAAGTGTGTAAGAAACACAGTTTCCAACGAGCCAAAATCCACAAATGAATGTTGTGGGAGTTCAATGTAGCACTTCGCGACCATACCGGTCAAAGTTTGCTGAAATAGTCATAATCAAATGGATTCATCCATGAGGGAGTTGGAAGAACACCACAAATGGAATGTCATAACATGGTTCTTCAGATCATCTCCTTGCTTCCCATTGAATTTTGGGATATCCAATGGTAACTTTACCAGAATAGGAGGCCACGAGGGATTGTGTCAAATGGGGTCATTAATCAACTTGGAAAAATTGGGCAAGTCCAAAGTTGCTAGGAAAGGTAACTATTGCTTGGGTTGCACATACTAGTAATATTGATATGGCATATAATTACCCGTAGGACCATAAGTTGATTGAAAAACAGGTTGTTGTGAGGAAGAACTATCATAAAATCCGCCCGTAGGGGGTTGATTTTTGGGATCAAGACTACTAGGACCACTAGAGAATCCAAGACCACCATGACCACTAGGAGGCAGACCACCAGACCCTCCAGAGCCACTAGGAGGTAAACCTCTAGAGCCTCTGGGACCACTAGGCGGAGCGCTACTAGACCCTCCAAATCCATAAGGAGGAAAGCCACCAGGCCCCCCAAGACCACTAGGACCACTAGGAGGATAAGGAGGAAAGTTTCCAGATCCTTCGGGATGATTAGGTCCCTTAGGGGGAGGACCTCCGTAAGGCGGTCCTTTGGTACCTCCTATAGTATGTATAGGTATCCCTCCCATAGCTGGCATGTAAGACCAGTTGGGTTTCCCCCATGGTGTAAAAGTGTTACTAGGGTGTGGAATTCCAGAATAAGGCATTCATGTAGGATTGGGTGGATTATTACCTACAGGTATTTGATAACCATAACCTCCAGAAGGTTGAACAGTTACAGGTTTGGCCCCCAAGGGCTTACCTAAACTAGATGGGGGATTCAACACATTAGTATGGGTGGAAGGGACATAAGCTATAGATGGTTCTATGTTAGGGGTCTTCCCTTGACTAGGTACAATTCCAGGATCAGATAATGTAGGTCATGACGAAGGTTTCCCCCCGACACTAGAAGGTACTAACAAAAATGGAATTGAAGGTTGATCCATAGGTGTAGAATACCTAGGAGGATTAGGAACAGACATAACATGAGAGGTGATAGGGGTGGTAATTTGACTTGGGTTGTGTGGTGTTACTGCACGATCTATAATCGGTTCAATGGGTCTCATAGAATCGGCAAGTGAACGATATCCCAAAAGAACAAATTTGGAATGTGATGGTATTGGTCCTAATAGTTCATCTACTTGATTATCAATATCCTGTGCATGGAGAATGGAAGCATAGTATTGCCTACATTCTTCTTAGATATTCAGAAGCGTTTAAACGGGTGCCAAATGAGGCAATGGATTGTCCTATAGAGGTATCCCAAAATGGAGCATTGGGACCATAATATAGATGGGTTGTATCATCAACATGACCTTCCGTGGGAGAATGGAATGAGGTATTTCCCCAAGAAGGTTGTTGGACCAAGGGAGGTGAGTGTGAAGAATATGGTACTCCACTTTCCGCAACCACATTATCTCCCACTTGGGAGGTGGTAGCAGCTCCTTGGTCGATAGCTTCCATTGGATTTTCTACTGAACGAAGAGTAAAATAAGGTGGCAAGTCCTGTACTCTTCTAGACTATCTTAACTCAGCCAGTTTGTACAGTTCCTATCTAACCTAGGGTCTGAAAATATAGAAAACACACCCAAAAAAAATTCCCTACACAAGCTATAGGTCAAAACAAGCAAAATTAATATGATAGGAGGAGTTCAAAATGTGAGGTCTCTCACCAGGATTGTCAAGAAGGTGCCACTCGCGATATACCTCGAGGTTACATGTGTTGTAATCTCCCTAAATGTTGTTTTCAGTGTATGGCTCCAAACAAGATGGCCGAAGGGCTTTTCTTAGATAGATAAGGTATCCTAGTGGGGTCTCCTGATATACTCAAGGTATGCGGGAACTCAAATCAGTAGTAGTGTTGTCTAATGCATAACCATACATAAGGGGCCCTCCGATATACAATTGAGTACGTGAAGTACCTTTCTATATACCTCAAGGGTACGTGAAAGGCCGTTCGATATACCGAAGGTACGTGGAAGAACCGTGTGAGTCCCAGGATGTAATGCTAACAAATAATGACAGCTCCTACCCTTAATGACGCCTAAACACATCTCTAACCTATTACTAAATTGATACGTAAATTTTAACCTATAACTACCATTAATTTTAAAGTGGACGGTTAGGTGAATGCATGATGTTTTGATAGAAAAGTAAAACCATGCAGTATGCTAATGCAAAACATTCACTTTACCATTCAGTATGCCTACTTACGGGAGGGAAGAGAGTATTTTCTTTTTGTTTCAAAACCAAAAATATTCCCAAAAAATAGTCATGAACACCAAATCAAAGACAAGCAATAAATTTTCCAAACCAATTTCTCTTTTCTGAAAGCAATGAGAAGGGGAAGAATCTCTTTTCCTAAAAGAAAAACAAGAAGAACACCTATATGCAAATGCACTCTATTTTTTCAATTTTCTCAAAACATAAGCAAATATAACGTAAAACTACCATTATTTTTATTTTTGATTGAGATAGTTCTAAATGCATAAGAGATGAAAGAACATGAATATCCTGAAAGCTTGTAAAGCTGATAAGAAAACCAATGTTCAACACTCAATGATGATATCCTAGTCTCAGTCAAAAAAATTTCTTTTTTAAAGGAAGGAAAAATAAGTTTACTATGCAAATAAGAAATGGAACCTAGAAGTTAATCTAGTGTTCTTCTTTTAGCCTATATAACAGAAACAAAAGAGATCTTACTAATACCCTAAGCTTTCAGAAAACAATAAATCCTTTCGCAAACACAACCAACAAGCATAGAAGCGGATGAACAATCAAAAGACCTAATAAATCTTTTGAATTTCCACTCAAATCAATCTTAGACCATGAAATTATCAAGCCACAAACATCAAATTCTGTAACACAAGTCTGATAAGCAGAATTGAAAGCAACAAAACTCAATTTTTTACAAAAAAAATAAGGAAAAAGGGATTTGGAATGATGCCTACCTGGCACCGCGCTTCTCAAGTGTTGACAGAGCATTTCTAACACAACATCGCTTCTCGCCAACGGGTTACAAGTGGTGGCACCGCGTACTGCTCACTTTATTCAGGTAGTGGCACCACTCCTTGTACATAGCATAGGCGTGGTTCCCTGTAGATGACCAAAACACAAAGAGAATGATGGATCAAGTCAGAAAAAGACTAGATCAAGGTGAATACTACTAGATTGAGTATGAAAATAGAGCATAAAAGATCGAAATGACTCAAATGTGAACAGATCTGGAAGTTTCAAACCCAAATAGACTAAGTCAGAAAGTAGATTTGAATGAAGAGAGTTGAAGAAGGAGCCTGGATTTAGACAAGAGTTGTAGACTGAGGAAGATCAGAACAACTGATACATCTATTCCCCAACGGAGTCGCTAGATTTGTTAGCTGGAATATTTCACCTCCTACGGACAGCAAGGTGTTCCACTCGTCTAAATGGTTCAGATCCAGAACAAATAGAAGACAAAGGTTGAAGACTCTCCCTAGACACCATAGATACCTAGAATGTAATGCCTCGATCGTTACCTATGTACCTACAATAAGCTTCAACACGAAAACATATCAAAACCACCTGAATATAATCTACTGCTCTATGTTAGTGACTAAGGAATCTAACAACATACATGTGAAATCAAACAACAACAATATATGTGGGACATAAATCAACTTGCATTAATATAGAAATATGAAGAAGTTTACAACCAAGCCTTAGTGTTGACAAGCATCTCCATGAAACCAAGCATTCTTATCCCCAAAAGCTTTAAATCTAGCTCTCTATGCTCTCCCAAATGGTCTTGGGCCAAGTAATCAATCCAATAGCATAACAATACCTTAAGAGTTCTCCCCTCAACCATGGCTATGAGCTCATATTTATAAGGCTTAATGGATAGGGTAGGTTGAGAGATTAGTGGGTGAGGTTGCCTCTAAGATCCTAATATGAGGGATCTTGAGCTCAACTGACCCACAACAGTAGGGATAAGGGAGGACACGAGGCTTATCATCTAGAAGCCTCGAGAAACTTCTCTTTTTCCCTTTTTACCCAAGGTACTGTGTTTCTCCTTCAATGATAGAGTGCTTCTGGTAAGAAATGCTTATGGACAAAGGGCCATAAGCGGTGGCACCGCTTGTGGGAAATAGGGGATAGGAGGTGCAAACAAGGTACTACTCCTGGACAACAGAGGAATTGCGGTGCTGGGAATTTCCATGAAATATTGATAATAACCATGAGTTTCCACTCCAAGAGCTGGGATTCAGGGCAGGTAGGTATGTCAAATTTCTTATCACATGATGGTGACAGGATTTTGGTATAACAGAGTCAAGGTTCTTTGGAAAATCCTCAACTGAATGAAGTCATTGTTTAGTGAGTTTGAATAACAACATAGGTGAAAAGTGGTTATATGGGCACCAGGATATTCACCAGCTTTTCCTTCAAACTCAGGAATTTCTGAAGGTAACTTAATAAGAGCATGTTTCCATGTTGCACTATGTTGCATTGCATCATTAATCAACTTTGACAAGTATGGAAAGTTTAAAGTTTCCAGGAAAGGAAGCTTTGGCCTAACCATATCTTGAAAAGAATGAATCTAGGATGTAGAAGGACTTGCCCCCTGGTTCCCAAACAAAAAGGTGGGGTTTCCCCCAGCCGTCAATTGTGAAGTAGTCAAACTACTCTGAAAAGGATTCCATGTGAAATCTAGTGGATTAATTTTTTGTGGTGCACTATAAGTGGTTTGGGCTTCCCCAGATGTAACTAGAGTTTCGAAAACAAGAGGAGGTATCCCTCCACTGAAAAAGTGATAAGGGAGAGCTCCTGAAAGGAGCCTAAACTAGTGTCTGAAAACAAGACTGCATTCCCACATATGCAGGGGTAGGACCTACATAAGGAGTGGAATACCAGTGACCACCCCAATAGAAGGATCTACTACATTAGAGGGAGTTGAGGGTTGAAATACTTGACTACTAGGTGGAAGGGGTGTTGTAGATGCACTTGGTCTTGAAGAACCAACCAATGGAGGATGGACTCCACTTGCAAAAATGGCTGAAGTTAAGGTAGAAATACCCTCTCCAAAGCTAGACATAAATTTGCTCACAGGAAAGCCAATAACAGGTGAATTAAATTGAAGAAACTAGACAATCACAAGATCGTTTAAATCAGTTAGAGGTGGGTTAAAATTTCTTGCAAACTCGTCATATTGCAAGTTTTCAATCTCTACTATAGATGTTTATTCCTGGTTAATCCTAAGTTCTGTTTCACCTGGAACTTCACTAACTCCTACTGGTTCAAAAGAACTAGCAGTATCTAGTCTCCACCTTTGAGGGGGTGGTGGAGGCTCCACTTTACCGGATGGAGGAAGGTTTTACAACCTTCTTGACCTAAGGAGAGGTTGGTCCTCCACAAATATAAATTTGACTCACACACACCTAAAGGGAAACTAAACACAGACAAAGAAAAAAATACTCACTAAAAATGTCCTAAAGTCACATAGACACAACGGATATAAGGTACACCTTCCAAAGTAAATCCTAGGATTATTAGGGCCTAGGTCTAAGAAGTGAAGACTGATAGAGGGTTACTTGGAGTCTCGTGAAGATGTTCTTGGGCACAAGCACTGGGATTACCCAACCTCCCTCCCAAATTGTCTATTTGGGTTACCTTCCAAGTTCGTCCAAAGGTGTATCGAAAATAGCCTTCCAATAACATGTGTATGATCCTTAGTGTCAAGAGACTAAATACTACCACAACTACACTGAGAGTCTAGTGGAATAGATGCAAGCCTAATCCTTATCCGTGGGAAGGGTATAAAATCCTGAAATGCTATCAACACCGACACAGCATGGGGCTTAAGAGGTGGTATTGACAATATCCCCAAATGCATAAAAATCTTGATATATGCTCGAACAAGGAATTGGAGGGTTATCTCCTCAACTAGGTTCTCACACAGCCTTGTGCCTAAATATTGTGTGAGAGGATATTTCCAGATGGTCTCTTGTAGAAGAGGATTTACCTAATGAAAGTCTACTATGTTTGAAGTCAAATTATTTTGGACAGTTTAAAGTTCCCTAGTCCAAAATCCTAGCCTGAACTAGTTGATGAACGAGCCTAGAAAAAGAAACTTACTAGTAAAATTATAATTAATTGTTCTTTTTAATGGGTTGTATTAGCCAAAGGTAGAGGAATGAGACCGTATGATTCTATAGACTCAGCAGAAAGAAAGCAAAAATTATGTATAAAAATATTTTCAAAGCAAATGCAACTACAATTCCAGTTTTTCTTTTCATTTTCTTTGCAATGCAAGCTACTGAAAATTTTAAACCAAAAGAGAAACTACAAGACTTAAATTTTTGTTTTTTTTTTAAAAATAATCTAAAGAACAACTAAATGCAACTTAATGCAGAAAGTACAAAAATGTTTTTGTCTTCTCTTTTTCGAAAAATTCAAAAATGATGATGCAACTAAATGGAAACTGAGTGAGTTTGAACAATCTGATCATATAATAGTAAATGCTTATAGTCAGACCCTAAAGCAACACACTTCAACCAAACAAGAAGAAATTGCTCAAACCCTAGACTCGGTGGAACTATCCAATCAAATACCAATAAATCCACAAGACAGAAAGAATGACTAACTCGGACCACTAGAAAAGCAATACAGAGCATATTAGTGTTTCAAAGGACTGATCAATGACCCAAAAAACACAAGCACCCAGAGCAAAATCCAAGTAGGATGACCTAACACATTCACCAAAGAAGAAATTCAAACACAAAAGTACTCAAGGAATTGACTAATCAACTAAATAGTTAAATGTACATACCTAAGACCATAATATCATGTCAAAACAGAACCTTCACAAGCATCTGAGAAATCATAAAAACAAGGACAAGAAAGAACCGTAAAGACTGACTTACAGCTACAGGAATACACGACTGTCATGAAGTAAAACCATGTACCATACGCGACTGTCACTAAATAAACCTACATATACAAAGTGCAATACACGTCTGTTACCAAGGAAACCCGTATATGCTTCCAAAAAAAAAACAACTAGCAGACAGACTTTCATCATGTAAAATTGGAAATCAAAGGTAAATTAAAAACAAATCACACCTAGAATCAAAACAAGCAAAGACTGGTCAAGAATCCTAAAGAGAGGACCTACAACAGGTTGGACTCCCCAATGGAATCACCAGTTCTGTTGTTCAGTAAAACACACCCTTATAGCCTAGGGCCTCTAAGGTTACCAACTTACTAAATGAACTTGCAAACAATCAACCATTTCAAAATTTGAAATGGAAATAGGAAGAAATGGGTGCAAGTTATGACGAGACTATGAGGGAAGCTGAGGAATAAAGTGGTCTTATGAGAGGAGGAGAAAGGCTTCGACAAGAGAAGAGGAAGAGGACAGGGGAAGGTCCTACTGCGATAGAAACACAAGACCGCAAAGGAACACCACATAGGATGAAGTGACCCTACAGTGATGACAAGGATGACAAGACCCAGTCTATGCTTGAGGTAGAGGTAAGATCAACCCCTAGCAGCAACGTACCCACTTCTCTGTGCACTACTTTGCAATCAGGAAGATACACAAGTTTAGCACCATCTTGTCCCACATGCCAAAAACACTCTAATAGTAATAGTAGATCAAAAACTCTAGGAAGAAGTCCCAGGATGGTGGGCGACAAGGAAAAGTTAATTTTATTCCATGGGAATGGGACTAAGGATCTCGAGCAATACTAGTTCCTATGTGAGGAGGTATGGAATGTTAGATAGACTGTAGATGATGATGTTAAGAAGGGCCAATTGGAGACAACTCTTCAAGGTTGCACACTGTATTTGTTTATGAAATTTGTACAAGTTCCTACAGGGACTCCAACAAAGACATTGGAAGAAGTCAAGAGGGGCCTTATTGAAGAATTCAGAAAACCAAAGTCTGAAGCACAATAGATTACAGAACTGAAGGAAATTAAGTAGTATCCCAATGAGACTGTTTGGTATTTTGATCAAAGGTTCAAGACACTAATGGAAAGAGTCAGTTTTGAGATGAGCGACATCCAACATAAAGAATGTTTTACAGCAATGCTAAATCATATCAGATTACTATTGATGTAGTAGAATATTGCGAAATAGGGTGGAGCTTTAGAGGTCGCAGTGAAGTTGGAAGCTTCACCTGTTGGAGAAAATGCAGTCGAGATGAATCAAATTGATATGTAGTTGGTGAACTTGATGCTTCAGTTGCAAGATATTAAGAAGGGAAAGGAACAACGTGAGGATCTTTGGTGCACTTGATGTCGCAGAGATGGACATACCAAGGATAATTGCCCAGATTTCGGAAACTACCTGTTATTAGGGATGCAAACATGTTTTGTTGGGGCCATGTACCATGGTGCCACATTTGTCAAGTATATGGGCATTGACATGAGGAGTGCAGATATATGCAGAAGATGGTGACAAAGCAAACAAACCTATACTACATATTTTGTCAATCTGTTGGGCATGAAGATAAAGATTGTCGTGCATATGACCTACTTTAGGAGAGAACATATGGCTCGTATTATGTGAAGGGAGAGGATCATTGGTTGGTACATCAGTCGCAGAAGTAGGTGGTGTAGCCACCACCTCCATCTCAATTCGTACCACAACAACAACTACAAATGCAATTCATGCCATAACAACCACAACATAAGTTTGCACCGTAGCCCTATTATAATCAAATGAAGATGGATCTACCATAGCCACAATATGTTCAGTAAGCATAGTATGTCCAACAACAACCAAATCCCCCTACGGCATCAATTTTCTCAACCGAAGTACCATCAACAAAGAGAATTCCGAGGAGGACGAGGAGGCGGTCGAGGTTACGGACCTATCCAATGTTATAATCATGGTGTAGTGGGGCATTATTAGAGAGATTTTTCATAGTTGTAGTGTACATGTACATACTATACCACGATTGATCACACTATTGAGAATTGTCCACAACTGATCGCGAGGTGGAAGGCCAAAAATGTTCCGCAGTTGAAAAATTAGAACCAATTACAGAACCAGAACCAATTGCACAACCAGAATCAAGAACAGATTCAAAATAAGAACCAAATTCCAGTTCAAAACCAAATTCCAATTCAGAACTAGACTACAAATTAGAACATGAATCCACCAGTGAATCCACCATTGAACCAGAATCAAGGGCCAATGGTTGTGACGATCTTGGCAGAGCCCATAACGTAAGATGTTGATGTCTCTATCATTACTCATGGAGGTGTGACAACTGGAGAAGATAGTCCACATCCACAAATTTGGCTAGATGGAAAGAAGAAGGTGCATTTCGACATCGATGTTGAGAAAGACACATTTTTTGAAACACGCAATGTGATTGGAAGGAATTCTAGTAAGTTACATGTTTACGATGTGCCAACCATTTTTTATTCCATTTAGATGCAGGTCCATCATGACCACATGGAAACTTGCAACACTTCTTTGATATTTTCTTGTCACTAGAAAAATATCCTGATGCTCTTGCCGATATTGAGAATCTATTGCATCGACCAGCTAAGGGGCGGAAAGACTTTATGGTGAATTATTTGCATAAGTAAAAGATGGGGAAAGAGATGCGCATGAAAATTCAGATTGGGGACTATAAGGTTGATTCAGTTATTCTATACCTAGGCTTATATGTTAATATTATAACAATACAGACATGGCAGAATATGGGGAGCCCAACGTTGAGTTGGTCTCCTGCGCAGCTGCGACTAGCAAACCGGGCCATAGTAACGTCGATTGGATGAGTTTTGCACCTTTCTATGGAAGTGGAAGATATGAAGACTTATGCTAATTTTGACATTATTCAAGGTGTATATGGTGGAATCTCCTATCCCGCATTGCTATGGATCGGATGGGCCAACGACAGTATGATGGTGATCAATTTTAAGAAGCGCATGATGACATTTGAGAATAAAGACATCAGAGTCATTGCTCTAATGGATCCAAATGAAGGGCAAAGGTATATTGAGCCGGTGAAAGATGAAGTTATCAAAGGATGGGATCATGCATATAAAATTTTAGAAGATTATGTACATCCAACTACTAATGGAGAACTCGGTTGGCGCAGCGCTAGCTCTGTGTCTTCTAATTCTAATGATGCCTTAGAGAACTGGAAAAACTGCCTGCATGAGGTGTCCCTTAGGAAGTGCGGCTTGATTACACAATCACTATGTCGTGTCTCAATTGAGACTATTGAGTTACCAATCTATGAAGGACTTCCTGAGTTATCTGAATTTATGATTGAATTTGAAGATAAGGTGTTATCTCCTAAATAAATTAATTTTCAATAGGTCAAACTCTGACAATTTATTTTTGCATTGTAGTGAAGATTTCGGGGTATATTATGAAAGATGTTTGGGTGATTAAAAAAATTGGAATTTCCTGGTGTTATGTTTTTCAAGAAATTTGAAATTTTAGCTTTCGGTGGCTTAGGTGAACTTTTCAACAGTTCATTAGCCACTGAAAAGCCCAGCTTTTGGAAGCTAACAATTTGGACTCCGGACTACGTTAACCACTGCAATCCTGTTGACATTGTTTTTAATAAAATTTTGGAAAGGGAGCTTTCAGTGGCTTAGAAATTTTCAACAATTCATTAGCCACTGAAAATCCCATCTTTCGGCAGCTTAACAATTTGGTAAAGGAAGACATTAACCACCGAAATCTCATTAACTACGTTGTTGGATAAATTTTGGAAAAGGAGCTTTCGGTGGCTTAGGTGAACGTACCAATGGTTCATTAGCCACTGAAAATCCTATCTTTCAGCAGCTTACAAATTAGACCCAAGACTTCCTTAACCCCCGAAAGCGCCAAAAAATGAAAATGGTTAGCATATCCATCGAAATAAAAAAATGTCAGCATGAGGAACGTCATGATCAAGCACTTAACCGCCGAAAAGACTTGGGACTGTAGAAAATCATGAGTTGGTGAATAAAATGTTGTTGTTGAACTCAAGTGACTGATAGAGACCAAAACCCTAGCCTACCCTCCACCTGTCCCATGACTGCAGTTGAACCACTACGAAACATCAAGTTCCAGTTAAATGATTGTTGTACTGGCTATCTCATGGTTCTCACCATAGTTTATTGTCATCTTACTCAAGTACCAATCAACTGATTAACCCTTCAAAATCAGCACCATATCCTCAATACACTCCACATTTCTCTACATGCATCCTCACTACTGCAAGCCATCCCTGAAACCAGCGCGCTAATCTCCTTCATAGAATTTGAATTTTGATTTTTGCACGTACTAGAAGCATAGTCCAGAGATGAAGAAAGGAGGAGGACCTGCCCTTAGACAGGAGTTAGGTGAAATTAGATATCTTGATCCACATCCAGAAGTATGCCAATTCTTCAAAGATGCAAGCTATTACGGGTTCTATGAGAAAATCTAGGGTTCCCACCAGTAAGTGGCAGAAGCCTTTTCTCTTTCTTTTGATGACTCTAAGGCATTGATAGGTAAGGAATAATTATAGGTTGATGAAATCCTAATAGAAGAAGTAGCAGAAATCCCAAGGACTAGGGAGAAATGGTTCAAGACCATCATTACTAAGGATGTGGAATTCAAGTCCAACTTAAATCCTGAACACAAGAATGTAGTATGGAAGAAAATCATCCCATCCACCTGGCTTGAGGAGAAGTGGCAACAGTTATTGAAAGCAATCCTGGTTTATATAACCTATGAAGGCAGGTATAATAGGATGATGATATACCACTTGAAATTGATGAACCATTTTACAGGCAAAAACCATTTAAACTTGCCTTTCTACCTCCACAAGAGCCTAACCAAGATGGCCCACCAGGTCAAGGCCCAACCCACCAAAATTGTAGGGACGTTATCTCACCATGGTCTGATAAAACTCATTGTCCAAGAATTATTGCAAAGAAGAAACATAGCATGGACATATTTCTTATTTTGGAATGATTTTGAAACAGGCTTACAGCCAGAAGAGAAAGAAAAGTCCCCTTCAAAGAAGTCCACCAATCCCATGAGTGGCAAGAGGAAGAGGAGGTCTATCTCACCAGTGATAGTGGATCAGCCCTCTCCAACTTCTAAGACCAACAGAACCAAGAGAAATATGGATTTCAGTGGAAAGGAGGAGGAGGCTCCAACACAAGGTAAAAATGTACTCAAATTTCCTTACTCAGACTCTGAGGATCAAGAGGAACAAGAGGATAACCTAGTAGAACAGTCTGAAGAAAGGATAGAGGAGTTTCCATCACCCACACCAAAAGAAGACCAGGGTGAACCAGTGGAAGAGGATTCCTCTAGAAAACCTAGGTCACATAGAATCAACTAGTTGTTAAGGAAAGTATATGAACTAGAGGTCTTAGAGAGAGAGATAAAAAGAACTAATGCAATATTAACCAAGAAAAATACTCAATTAAATAATTCCCTGCTAGAAATGAAAGGCAGGTATTTCCTACTGCAAAAAAGGAATATGAGGTTTATGAAGGACAACACCAGGCTCTACAAGATGATCATACTGTCGAGGTTGCAGAAGAAAAACTCAAACCCTAGCTCTCAAGTTCACCTTGCGCTGGAAACCCTATCAAAGGTAGCAGCAATATTTTTAGGTAGCTCATGATGTTGCTACTCTGCTGTTATGGAGAAAACTTCCTATGGCTTGGGGTACTGCAACAGATAGAGTAACCACAAAAATCAATCCTTTCCCATATGCAAGAGAAACCAAATATCTAACACTAAAGGATCTCGAAACATACCTTATTCCAGACATTTGATGTAGATCGCCATTGAGCTTTTCCACTCTTGCTTGTATTAGCAACTTGCTCTCTTAACATTCAACAAACAAGACAAGCATAGCTCATGATGCTGCTACTCTGTCAAACCCTAGAAAATTGAAGAAATGCCGGAAGGGTAGAGTTAAAAGCTGTAAAAGAATGATTAAAAAGATGATTAAAATTTTGTAGAAAAAGAGCTTTCGGTGGCTTAGGAGAACACAACAGTTGTTCATTAGCAACCGAAAGAAGAGTTTCAGCAACTTAGAGATCCAGGATTTTGTTTCCTCAACCACCAAAACCATAAAAGGGTGCAGAAAGATATGTTTGCACACATAACCAGTTTTGGCGGATACAAACACGTTAGGGGTGAATTATGAAGCTGAAAATTGATGAAAGGCACCAGTGGAGGGGGACTATTCCAGTTTTAAGGGTGCCATCAAGGTGAAATAAGTCACAAACCCTATCCTCTTTTGACAAACCATGGCTTATCTATTAGATGAAAGGTCATAGCTCTACTTCAGTGATCACTACAGTTGTTAAAGATTTCAAGGAGTAAACAATTATTAGAGTTAGATATACTAGCACTTAAATTAGGGTTTCTGACCTAATTTTGCAAAATAGTTATGTTATCTATTTTTAGTAAATCAGATCCAACTTTTTAGCATCTGAAATAAATTTTGTAAAGGCTATAAATACTAAGACTTATGTTGAAGCAAAGGTTCAACTTCAGAGACTTTCAGGCCCTTATTGTTATCAAGCTTCTCATGGCATTCATCATTTAATATAATCTCTTTTGCCATTATATGTTCAGGTTCCATCTCTTTTATGTTCTGTACTTGTGCTTGAATGCTTGATTCAAGTTTATTCTTTTTATCTAATGCCAAATAGATTTCATCTTATATATGTGTTTATGAGTTGAATTACAAGTATTTTTCCTTGTTATGATTAGCCATTCATATGTGATTGCTTTATATATGAATCTGCTAGGATAGTAAGTTCTCCACTTATTCACCTTATTATCCAACCTCCAAACATTGGTGGTTAGAAACCTTATCTTTTGATTGAGTTTTATGCATTTATTGAGTGTGTGAGGTCCTTTAGGTCATCTGACTTGATCCATTTAGAAAACCATTAAAAACATTGAAGTTACTAGGAATCCTCGAGCTACAACCTAGAGGAGTTTCCTGGAGAGCTAACAAATTGGCATTGTTGCCAGGGAAAGGAGATTGGAGCTCAGCTTCCCTGGGGGACGACATAGATCCTACTTTGATGATAGACAAAGTCTGGACACTATTCTAGTTGTAATCATCTATCTAGTAACTTACCAAAGAAAACCCTCAAGGGCCACCAGTAACACCTGTTTCAGATCCAGAAGAGATTCTAAAAAGAGCTAGGGCTTCACTAAGGCGGACCTCCAGAGCTACAAGGGGAGATACATCAGGTATTTCTAGAGGTATTTATGCTGTTAGACCTCCACTTCATTCTTCTTTTGCTGAAACATATAATTCTCAGGAATTTCTAATTGAATCAGAAAATTTTAGGGTTGAGGAATCTTCAAGTACTACTACTTGTGTAGATCAAATCCTTGGTGACTCCATTGAGATAAATCCACCCCGAATACTCTCTCAACTACTACCCACACTAGAAGTATCTCCTTTTTCCCTTTCCATACCCACTTCCAATATGGGTGCCCCTCTGACCAAAATGGAAAGGATCCTTGTTGCCAGATACGCCCCTCTGAATTTTCCTGACCCCCTCTCTACTATGCCTAGTAGATATTATCTCAAATACATGCCTAAGTTTACTGAGGAGGGAGATTTCATAGCTGAAGATCACTTAGAGGCCTTCTATAGATATGCTGAGAATATAAAAATTGAACATGAGGATGTGTGGACTAGGGTTTTATGGAAAGTCTAGATGGTCAGGCTAGGAAATGGTTCAAAGAGTTTCCTGCTGGATCAATAGGAGGGATTGAAGCCCTAGATGACATATTTTTGAAGCAATGGGGAGAGAGAAGAGACCACCTTTACTATATCACCGAATTTAGCAATCTGAAGAGAGAGAATGGTGAGTTTGTTTCTAACTTCACCAAAATATTTAACAAGATGTTTAGCAAGATCCCTGCTGAGATCAATACAATTGACACTTCCTTTGATTCTGAGTTCTTCCTTCTTTTTAGAGAAATAAGATCAGCTTCTCTGTCACTCATGCAAGATGCTTCTCTTGAAGTTGAGTCCAATATCGTTGCATCTCAGAAGGTTAAGGGAAAGGTGGATAGGAAGAAGAAACCCATAGATCCTCTAGGGGCTTCTTCATCAAAGAATAAAATTGAGAAATTGGCCAAAATATTGGATAGTTTGATAGTTGAAATGTCTAGGATTAAATACCGGGGGAAAATACCTATGAGGGGTAAAGGGCCAAATGATTGTGCTCCCAGAAACCCTAATTTTGTCCCTTATAGAAGAAATAACCCACCAGCTCAAATCCTTTAAAGGGATAGGAATCAAGCTGAGGATCAAAGGATCAGAGCTCCTTTTTAGAATTTTGTACTAGAAGAAGAACTAGAGTTCACTCAAGAAGAAGGAGATGCAGAAGACAATATCAACTGTATGGAAGATGAAGTTGATCTCTCTTTCCTAACACAAGAACACTATGAGGAATCCCTCATGAATGAGCAGATCATGGAAGAATCTTTATATCAGGAAGATGATCAATAAGGTTATAATTTGAAATCTAGAATTGTTGCTCCTATGAAGAAGGGTCCTTCCCCCACAAAGAATCCTTCTCCTCCTGCTAAAAATATTGATGCTCCTACAAATAAGATGATTGTTCCTCCAAAAAAGAAACAAAGGCCATTACAACCATCAACCCATGATCCTAGTCATCTCAAAGCCACACCACAAGAGGTAAAATCTTTTGACAAATTATCCTATGCTTTCAATCTTGAGTTAGAAATTCAGAAGTTAAAAATCCATTTTCCCTTGCTAGAGCTGATGAAGAATGTTGCATTCAAGTCATCCCTACTGAAATATCTTCAGCCAAGGACACCCATAGATGCTGAATTTGTGAACTTGCAAGATGATAAGACCATAATAATCCTAGGCCCTATGCTTAAAGAGCTGGATGAGTCTTTCAGACCTTTCTACATATCTTTGAACATCCATTATAAAATCCTTCACAACTATTTGTTGTACTTAGGAGCTTCCCATAACCTAATGCCAAAAGAAATGACAGATGATCTTGTCCTCAACATTACAAAATCCTACAATGATCTGTTCTCATTTGACTCCAGGAAGGTCAAATTCCTAGGCCTCATCAAAGACCTTGTCATAAACCTCTCCCAGCTGCCTTCAAAAAGTATAGTGATGTACATAGTACTGGCTGACATCCCCCCTAAGTTTGGCCTTATTTTGTCTCTCTCATGGAGTAAAAGGCTGGGTGGTACCCTTCAGATGGACCTTACATATGCTACAATCCCAATGTTTGGAGTAGAGAACAAGAGACTCTACAGGGAGAACTAGTTCACCTACATCATTAGTAATGCCAAGAACTCTATAAACCATCCCATATATGCAGTAGACATAGAATTTGGCGCATACATCCTGTAGATAGATGATTCCCAGCCAACATCCATACAAATCACAAACCCTACCTATTAGCCACCTAAGGAGGTAACCACCTCGGTCTGGAGCATGTTTTTTGATGGGGCCAGTACTCAAGCCTCAGCAGGTGCAGGTGTAGTTTTGATTTCTCCATCAAAAGAGACTGTCCATCTATCTTATAAAATTGATTTCAAGACAACTAATAATATATAAGAATATGAAGCATTTCTATTAGGAGTGAAGGATGCCAAGGAAATGGGGATCATGTTCCTGAAGATATTTGGAGATGCATATCTTATCATACATCACATCAACAACACTTTTAAAGCAAAGAATGTCAGACAGAAGCTTACAAAGATGAGGTATGGAAACTTAGGGACTCTTTCATGTTTTTTGACCTCTCATACATACCTCGAGCTATGAACCATCTAGTTGATTCCCTTGCTATCTTTGCAAGTCTATTTGTTCCCCCTTTTCCTCCTAAGCTGAGCTATGATATCCAAGTCAAGTACAGACCATCCCTACATGATAATATGAAATTTTGGAAGGTCTTTGAGACTGATGATGAGCTTAGTACATTCCTTCGGGTAGTAGATGAATTTTTTGATATGCATTGTTGGAGCAGGGTCCTGTAGCTACAGAAGAAGCTGCTAGTTTAGCGGAGAGATAAGTTTTTGCGGAAAGAAGATAGGACAAAGCTATGACGCCGTAGCACGTTTCTAGCTGCAGAACAGAGCCGAAAACCATGACTTTTTAGATAGAGAAGTCAAGAAAGGAAACAGTACCTGAGCAACCAAGAAGAGAGAGCTCACCCACTGCATTGAAGGCAGTGGCGGAAGCCAGGAGGGCTCAGCGACCCTCATAAAGGAGAAGGAGCAACGAGGCTGAAGCATTGAAGATGAAGGACAGAAAGGAGAAGTGGTGCATAGTACCCATGATCAGTTCCAGGAAGCATGGAATACTACAGAGAGCTGTGGTGTGATGGAAAGCAGCTACCTCAAGTACAGATATGGCTGACTGTCACTAGTTAGGGTTTCGGGTTACTGTTGGGACAGGCCCACAGTGTTGTAATGGAAAGACCTTCGGGCTGCCTATAAAGGGATATATTTTGTATTGTAAAAGGGTTGGTCAGTTAGTTGGTTCATTCAGTTGTTAGTAGTGTTTTGTAGAGTATTAGACTATTGTAAAAGCCTAGCTCTGGTTCTGTTATTAGCGATAGCAATCTTACTGTAACCAGTAGCTGGCTTATAGAGTATGCATGTAACGATCTGCAGGGATCGACAGAGAGGGAAGAGTATATTGTAGGAGAGCAATATAGAGAGAAAAGAGATCTAAGAGAGAAGATATTGAGCTGCATATGTGGTGCAGCAGAACTGTGTTTTACCTTCCCCTGAGCTATAAGAAAAACATAGTTCTGTGGACGTAACTTCCATCCTGGAGGTGAACCATGTTAAAATCAAGTGTTATGTGATTGGATTATGTGTTATGTTTACTTATGCATTTCTCAGTCATTTCATGGGCTTTGTTCATAGTTTAATGAATGAATGTGTTAATCAGTTCACAGCAATATAGAAGGATAAACATAAGTCGAAGTCTTTGGCATGTTGTATATGGTTCATTTATGCTTGGCGTGAAACAGTTACTAGTTGTAGTATTGAATAGCCTTGTATGTTAAGTATTGCACGTCGACACGAGCAACGCTAAGTGCGCTAAACCGCGGAGGTAGGATATCACAGAGAGGTGATACCGTATCGGCAGAGGAGCTGCGATGCGCGATACCACAGGTTGAGGACTTAGCGTTGAGCAGGAACTGCGTGTCGCACAGCGCATGGTGATGCGATAAGGATGGAATATCTCGCGGCTAGAATACCTGCGAGGTGAGGATATCACACGACGCGAGCAGAAGGTTGTGTGACGCGCAGAGAAAGAGACCCCGCAGCTAGAAGACTTGCGAGTCGCAAGTAGGATCGCCACAGAACCTGTTCCAAGACACTTGAGTCCTTGGCCAACCCTTTAGAGTCACTTCGGGTGAGACTTCAGGCCACTTTGCGGTCTGTCGCTGAAAGGGCCAGTGAGCTAGGGGTGTTGTTGGTTGATTATAGTAAACCCGAGTCTGCCCATTGCAGCCAACAAATGGTTCCGTTGCCGGTTTTGAACAACTGAGCGCTAATGTTCTGTTGGCATCCCACTAGAGAAGAGTTTCACCAGTGGATGGATTCAAACTTAAGGGATTTTTCCAAGAAAGAAAATCAGAGCCCTAAACTGAGCACAGAGGACTGGTTACAAAAGCATATCGCTTCAGATATACACGCCATATTTTTTGCAACCTATGGAAACGAGCTTTACGACTGGTTATCAAAGTTGACAGATAGGAACATATTCAAGAAGAAAAGAAACATTGTCTGGACACCGGAGCTGATTCAGACCGTGCAGAGACTCAACAATCCCATTACGAGAGTAGTGGACTTCTAGCTTGCGAGTGTGCTAGGAGGCTTCGTCACAGAATTTGCAGTTGACCAGAGAAAAAGCTTCAGCGAGGCTGAGCGATACTTCTTCAAAGGATATCGTGGTAAGTACCTAAAATCTCTAAACTTGTCCATTAAGATGCTGCTACATGAAAAAGGAGTAATGGACATGATTTCAGATGAATAAGTAAATATAGTAATGTCACAAGAGGTTGAAAGTGATTTTTATGACATTGGACGAACACGTAGTGGTAAGAAATATAAAGTAGCTTTCATCTCTCCTATATTTGGAGATAGTTCAGACAATATTAGGCAACCGAGTCCTAGTACGCAGAAGAACTAGAGGGGGGTATCCCTTACCATCCCTATACCCCACAGAAATAGACCGGGACTCAGAGTAATCCTATAGGTACTCCATCCAGTAGCTCACAGACAGTACCTACTACCTCTACGTCACCTTCACCTACACCGCCGAGTGGTAGTAATCCAGTCAATCAGAACCTACCGCAGAGAAATAGAATGGGAGATGATATGAAGCTACCAACCTTTAAGGGTACAGGAGCAGAAGACCTAGAACAACATTGGTTTCTATGTGAAGCCATGTGGACCATTAAAACAATCAACGACGATAACCTTAAACTTGTACAATTGGTCACCATGCTTGGAGATCGAGCTTTAACATGGTACATAAAGTATACCACAGTACCCAAGACACTTGCGCAGGTCAAGAACGCCATGATTAAAGAGTTTAAGAAACCTAAGTCTGAGTCTCAGTGCATAACAGAGCTCAAGGATATTAAGCAGCTACCATCAGAATCAGTATGGGACTTTGACCATAAATTCAAAGCTCTCATAGACCAAGTAAGCTTTGAGTTTGCGTCGGAGCAGCATAAGGAATGGTTTATTGCATCGCTGCTCCCTCACATCAGATTGCCACTAATGCAGCAGAAACTCCAGACGTAGGATGACGCGTTGGAGATGGCGATGAAGCTAGAAGCTTCACCTTTAGCTGAAACCAATGCAGGCATGAAAACCCTACAGAACCAGTTGGCCAACCTAACGTTACAGATACACAAACTTAAGAAAGGGAAAGAGGTTATGCAAGACATATGGTGCTTATGATGTAGATCACAGGGTCATACCAAAGAAAACTGTCTAGTCTTTGCAAAATATTTAGCGTTAGGGGCTCCTAACCCCTTACCACGAATGCAAGGGCAATGGTGTGAAATATGCAAAACACAAGGACATCCACCTCAGCAATGCCCTTTGCTTTAGAAGTATGTACATACATCCAAGAACCTATACTGTGTCTTCTGCAAGTCTGTCGGACATGATGAACAGGATTGCCAAGCCTATGATCTCATGTTAGATAGAAAACATGACGTATACAGAGTCCAGTCAGAAACACAGGGTCCAACAGCAGGACCACAGCATGATCCGGCTTATGGTGGCCGTGGAGTAGGATTCAGAGGACGAGGCCATGGAGGAGGCTTTGCATGAGGAGAAGCCTTCGGCAGAGGAGAAGGTTTTGGCCATGGTCATGGACCAATCACTTGTTATAACTGCAGAATTGTAGGACACTATGCTAGGGACTGTCAGAGTCCCACTACCACTTGTAACTACTGCAAATCTTATGATCATACCATAGAAGAGTGTCCTACCTTGATAGCTAAGATCAAAGACCCTAAGCCAACAGTACACCAAAACATCCAGCTTATTGCTACTGAGCAGGTAGAGCCAAAAACAAGAGTCAATATTGTGACTCGTAGCGGTGTTTCTACTAGTAGGACATCGCAGGAAACCGAAAAGAACACAAGTCAAGAGTGGGTGCGCAGAGCTCCTAGTAAAGCAACAGCACTCGACCTACATAAGAATAAAGAAACATTTCACGAAGCCAAGGCTTCCTTTGATGAACCTACGCAATCAAGATCACAGGTACCACTGTCTAGGGGCGTACCGCAGCAAGCACCTTGTGGTGATAGCCCTGAACAGATACCGCAGGCTACCACATCGGGAAGATGCGACGAGGATGAATCGATAGGAAGTGTACAATCCTTCCTGCACAGTTGCTTGAAACTTATGAGAAATGAAAAAGCTATCGGTGAGCTACAGCGCATCATAGATCAGTGTCAGCAACATTCTCTCTTGGGCAGTGCACACTGTGCTGTTCACAATATTACAGGACATACAAGGACCGGAAGAGAGATGAAGCTCACAGCACAGATTGGAGAGTTTGAAATGGACAAAGTCATCTTAGATCTAGGATCAGAGGTGAATGTTCTAACTAAGCAGACATGGGAATAGATGGGTAGCCTTCAGTTAGTCAAATCACCTATCCACCTGAGATTAGCTAATCAGCAGTGAGTATCACCATTGGGTCGACTGCCGTAGGTGCCAGTTGACATCGACAGAGTTCGCAGTTTTGCGGACTTCGAGGTTATAGAAATAATTGGCAACAGTCAACCGTATCCAGCATTATTAAGTATTGATTGGGAAATCAGTAGCAAGGATGTCATTGACCTAAAGAGAAGACAAATGACCTTTGAGGATGCGCAGATCCGGGTCATCGTGCCGTTGGATCCTCACCAAGGTCCTAGATACATTGAACCTATCTAAGCAGAGGAGGAGGCACATAACATGGATAGTCTCTACCAGATGACTGCGAACCAAAACGACTACATTAATCCAACCGCAGAAGGGAACATTAGTTGGCGATGCAACAGTTCATGCATATTGGATTCCAATGTTGGTCTAGAGAACTAGTAGAATAGACTTTACGAAGTCTCAGCGCGTAGATGTGCGTTTATGAGTAAGTCACTACGATGGATTGGTGCAGAGATCACTGAGATTCCATCATATCATGGTCTGACAGATATTCAGGACTTCCTTGAGCAGTTTGAGCAACAGATTGCTTACGAGCAGAGGATCGCAGTTATGGACCTTGCAGTACGAGCCACACCTGCAAGATGGTGGTATGCGCATAAAGAGAATATCGCATCATGGGATGATATTAAAAGACTAATGGTAATCAGATTTTCTGTTGACAGAGAGTATGTCCAGCAGAAGTACACAGGAGAAACTGATCCCAGGGCACACATTCAGACATGTGAACAGAACTGGTTGGACATTCCCGAGGATGAATGGGTTCACAGATTCATTCACACATTGGACATAGTTCCAAGGAACTGGTACACAGAGACCGAGTTGCGCAAGGGGACGACCACATGGTCACTTATGACAGACAGTTTCCTACTCACCTTCGTGTTTGAATCAGAACATCCAAGTGTTGCTCAGGCCCTAGACATAATCAAGATCAATATATTTGAGGACTGTACCATCTCAGTGCAGGCTCAACCTGAGTGGGCCATCCAGTTGCAAGCCGCGCTAGAGTGCAATAATTTCGCAGCAAAGTCAGACAATGAAGATAAGGATGAGGATGAGGATCCTCGCAACACCAACATTCCGAAGTTAGAAGGGACTCGCGATGTTGGGGGACCACAGTTAGAGATTCCAACAAGCACCGAACCCATCAAGATTAAAAAGATGAATATTGGCACAGACACAGAACCTAAGTTTGCCTCTATTGGAGACTATTGGAACGATGGAACAGTCGGACAGATTGCAGATTTGTTACATGACTATCAGGACCTATTTCCCACCAAGTTCACAGAGATGAAGGGAATAGTTGGAGACCTGGGAGTTATGAGGATACCATTGAAGGAGGATGCTAGACCAGTCAAGTAGCGCCCATATAGATTGAATCCACGCTACAAAGAAAAAGTAAAGGATGAAATCGATAAGATGCTAGCAGCAGGCATCATTGAGCCGATAGAAGAAAGCGAATGGGTTAGCCCCATGGTTGTACAAGAAAAGAAAACAAAAGGAGACATTAGGATCTGTGTTGATCTGCGCAAGCTCAACGATGCATCACTTCACAATCCATTTCCGACACCGTTCACCAATGAGGTATTAGACAACATGGGAGGACATGAGGTCTACTCCTTCACTGATGGATTTTCAGGCTACCATCAGATCAGAATACATCCAGAAGATCAATCCAATACCACCTTTGCAACAGAATGGGGCTCGTTCCAGTATACGGTAATGCCCTTTGGTCTTAAGAATGCACCAGCTATATTTTCTAGAGTAGTAGTTGCTGTATTTAAAGAATACATTCATAAATTCTTAGAAGTATATTTTGATGATTGGACTGTATTTGGACTAATCGACAAGCATATAGGAGACTTAAGATTGATGTTAGAGAAATGTAGGCAGTACCAGATTTCTCTAAACTTGAAGAAATGTATATTTTGTGCACCATTCGGTATTTTGTTGGGTCACATCGTTTGCAGATAAGGCTTGATGGTAGATCCCGCGAAGATCACCATCATTGTAAACCTTCCAGCACCCAACTCAGTCAAGCAACTGAGGACAGTACTTGGTCATACTGGGTACTGCAGGAAGTTCATCAAGGGCTACGCAAAGATTACAGCACCAATGGAGAAATTGCTAAAGAAAGATGTAAAATTCCTATGGAATGAGGAATGTCAACAGAGTCTAGACACACTTAAAGAAAAGATGGTTACAGCACCCATCTTAGTATTTCCATACTGGACTAAGCCATTTCATGTACATGTGGATGCGTCTGGCATCGCATTAGGGGTTGTTTTAACACAACCAGGAGAAGGGGACATTGACCATCCTATCGCATACTCCAGCAGAAAGCTCTCGACAGCAGAAAAGAACTACACCACAACAGAAAGAGAAGGCCTAGCTATGGTGTACGCACTCCAGAAGTTCAGGAACTACCTGCTGGGGGCCTCGTTTAAGATGTTCACTGACCATTCTACCTTGAAGTAATTGGTCAATAAGCCAGTGTTAGGGGGGAGAATCTGCAGATGGTTACTCCTCTTTCAGGAGTATGATTTTGAAATCACCGTGAAACCAGGAAGAATGAATGCCGAACCTGATCATCTGTCGCGGATAGACTTAGGAGAAGAGCCAAGTAACCTAGACGACAATCTGCCAGATGCGCCACTATTTTCTATCCAGATTGCAGATGAGTACTATGCCAATATTATTCAATTTCTCACTACAGGAGTAGCACCTGATGAGTTTACTAAGCAGCAAAAGAAGCAGTTGGTTATTAAAGTAGTAGACTTCACCCTTATCGCAGGACACCTATACAAGTTAGGTCCGGATGAAGTTCTACGCAGATGTGTGATGCCGCATGAAAAAGGCGCTATTATCAGAGAGGCACATTCAGGAACCGCAGGAGGTCACTTCGCAGAAAAGCCGACTGCGCAGAAAATCCTGGAGGCAGGATTATGGTGGCCTACATTACATAAAGACACCAAGGAATTTTGCAGATGCTGCGATATCTGCCAAAGGGTAGGAAAACCCTCGTGACGCGATGAAATGCCATTGCGACCGCAGGTCACACTGAGCGCATTTGACAAATGGGCTATATATTTTGTGGGTCCTATCAACCCACCAGTAAAGTGCACTGGTGCGAGATATATTATCACTGGAACAAAGTACCTCACCAGATGGGCAGAGGCCAAAGCAATAAGAAATTGTGATGCTTCTACAGCCGCACAGTTCCTTTTTGAAAACATCATCAGTAGATTTGGATGCCCAGTAATTTTGATGAGTGATCAAGGCACACATTTCTTGAATAACCCTATTGAGGCGTTGACAGAAGAATTCCAGATTCAGCACCATAAGAGCACTCCCTACCACCCACAGGCTAATGGTACGGTGGAGGCCTTTAATAAGATTTTAGAAAATGCTCTTACTAAGATCTGTAATAGCCAAAGAAATGATTGGGACCTCAGAGTTAACGATGTATTATGGGCGTACAGGACCACATGCAAGAAACTTACGGGACACACACCTTTCAGCTTGGTGTATGGACAGGAGGCTGTTATGCCTATGGAGTATATTCTTCCCAGTTTAAGAATCGCTCAGATTACCGGGATGACTGATATAGACATAGTGGAGGAAAGGCTAGCACAGCTGCTTGCCTTAGAAGAAGACAGATTCATCGCCGGATTCCATCAGAAAGTGCAGAAGGCACGAGAAAAATCTTGGCATGACAGACACATTAAGAATAAGACTTTCCAGATCAGAGACCTAGTGCTCCTCTATCACAGCAAATTCATTAAGTTTCCAGGGAAGTTCAAGATGCATTGGCTAGGGCCATATCAGATACAGCAAGTCACAGAGGGAGGTGCCGTTCAGCTCATCCAGCTGAATGGGGAGCTTCTTCCCACATGGATTAATGGCAGTAGGCTTAAGCCCTATAGTCATAGCCACCCCGCCTCTCAGCCCTAGCTTAGCCAGTTATTGTGGTGCAGATGTCCAGTGTAGTTGAAAGGAGGCATCGCACCGGGAACTAGTCTACACTGGCAGGTATTATTCTAAGTATGAGGAATCACATCAGGTCAGTTCACCTTCAAAAAAAAAAAAGTAGTATTGTTTTACGCAGGTGATGTGGAGTCGCATCGCGGAAGTGCGATGTTTCCCCGTGCCACGTACTCAATTTTGCAACCGACAAAGGGCCAGTTAAGTCACCATCTGACAGGTAGTTAATGAGGTAATGACCGGTATATCTTACCGTAGATTTTGCAGCAGTATAATAAATTTTTCTAGATTTGGCAAATCTCTGACGAGACCGGCGCCTGTGCACACACGTTTCGAGGGAAATTCGATCGGATTTCCTCATTTATTAAGGATCAGATGACGGGGGTGGTCTTGTCTAGGCATTGATGACAACCAACGGGTTCAGTCTAGATGATCGTTGCGTCCGGGATTATCGTATTGGGTATAAAAGCAGAAAGTATTCAATTGGGACGGTTGCGTTTGCAGAAAAACCGAGAGCTGTAGAGTGCATTGTTCAGAATTCCCTGTGAAGAGCTAAGCTTGTTACAGAGTGCTGTGATTTTTAGAAGTTCCAACCATTGCACGTCCACCGTTTTGTACTAAGATGGCTCTGTTCGAGGACGAACCTCTAGAAGACATGCTGAGACGCTTCGACCCTGGTGGCCGTAGGTCCACTATGACGACGCCACCTAGGGTTGTGAAATTAAGTACAGCACAAGTCAAACAGCCGCTAAGGATGAAGAGTCAAGCGCCAGAAGTAGAAGTTGTCACCGAAGTCTCTACTAACGAGAAGAAGAACGCCGAGCCGATCACTGAAGATAAGAAAGCAGAGCAGAATAATGATGAGAAGAAATCTCTCGCTAGGCAGAAAGTAAAAATGAGAAAAAGAAAGCAACGAGAGAAGGTCTCTGACCTATCTGATCAGCTAATAAAAGCACAAGAGATTGCGGAGGCAACAAAACGAAAATCTGACGATCAGAGGCAGCATGTGTACTTGGAGCACCTTGAAGAGAAGAGAAGTGGAAGAAGACAGCAAACCCAGTAGTCGGTAGAATTCCAGAACGCAAACAAAGGCTTGTTCTCGGAATGGAATTCATGGTTTGTATCTCTTTCATATACAAGGCTCCAGACTGAATGAAATGTTTGAGAAGGCTGGAAGATACATATTTTCCTTGTGATAAAAGTTCTAACCCAGATAAAGAGGAAAGGATATCTGTGGAAAACCTCTCAAACACTAGAAGGCTCTTAAAAGGTTTCAGGAGAGAAGAGAGCAAGACCATGACATCGGGCAGGAAGGATAAGAGAGCCCAACGAACCAAGTTACATAAACTATAAAGAGCGTGTCGAAGCGATGGAGAAGGAAGTCGCAGGACTTTGAGACAGGTTGCATAGGACTTCACAGCAAGCCAAGGCAAAGCTACAGCACGAGAAGCCCGCTGGAAGTCGCTCGAGGACGAGCCACAAGTAAGTGTTAGGGGACTGTTGGAGCAGGGTCCTGCAGCTATAGAAGAAGCTGCTAGTTTAGCGGAGAGACAAGTTTTGGAAGAAAGAAGATAGGATAGAGCTACGACACCGTAGCACATTTCTAGCTGTAGAACAGAGCCAAAAACCATGAATTTTTAGATAGAGAAGTCAAGAAAGACAACGGTACCTGAGCGGCCGAGAAGAGAGAGCTCACCCACTGCATTGAAGGCAGTGGCGGAAGACAGGAGGGCTCAGCGACCCTCATAAAGGAGAAGGATCAACGAGGCTGAAGCATTGAAGATGAAGGACAGAAAGGAGAAGCGGTGCATAGTACCCATGATCAGTGCTGGGAAGCATGGAAGACTGCAGAGAGCTGTGGTGTGACGGAAAGAGGTTACCTCAAGTACAGATATGGTCGACTGTCACTAGTTAGGGTTTTGGGTTATTATTGGGACAGGCCCACAGTGTTGTAATGGCAAGACCTTCGGGCTGCCTATAAAGGGATATATTTTGTATTGTAAAAGGGTTGGTCAATTAGTTGGTTCATTCAGTTGTTAGTAGTGTTTTGCAGACTATTAGACTATTGTAAAAGCCTAGCTCTGGTTCTGTTATTAGCGGTAGCAGTCTTACTGTAACCAGTAGCTGGCTTATAGAGTATGCATGTAACGATCCGCAGGGATCGACAGAGAGGGAAGAGTATATTGTAGGAGAGCAATATAGAGAGAAAAGAGATCTAAGAGAGAAGATCTTGAGCTGCATATGCGGTGTAGCAGAACTGTGTTTTACCGTCCCCTGAGCTATAAGAAAAACACAGTTCTGTAGACGTAACTTCCATCCTGGAGGTGAACCAAGTTAAAATCAAGTGTTATGTGATTGGATTATGTGTTATGTTTACTTATGCATTTCTCAGTCATTTCATGGGCTTTGTTCACAGTTTAATGAATGAATGTGTTAATCAGTTCACAGCAATATAGAAGGATAAACATAAGTCGAATTCTTTGGCATGTTGTATATGGTTCATTTATGCTTGGTGTGAAACAGTTACTAGTTGCAGTATTGAATAGCCTTGTATGTTAAGTCTTGCACGTCGACACGAGAAACGCTAAGTGCGCTAAACCGTGGAGGTAGGATATCATAGAGAGGTGATATCGCATCAGCAGATGAGCTGCGATGCGTGATACCGCAGGTTGAGGACTTAGCGTTGAGAAAGAACTGCATGTCGCACGGCGCACGGTGATGCGATAAGGCTGGAAATATCACGAGTCAAGGAAAGTGTGCGACATAGAGAAGGACCGCACGGAGGTCTAAAGGAATATCTCGCGGCTAGAAGACCTGCGAGGTGAGGAGATCGCGCGACGCGAGCAGAAGTTTGTGCGACGCGTAGAGAAAGAGACCCCGCAGCTAGAAGACCTGCAAGTCACAAGTAGGATCACCACAGAACCTGGTCCAAGACACTTGAGTCCTTGGCCAACCCTTTAGAGTCACTTCGGGTGAGACTTGAGGCCGCTTTGTGGTCTATCGCTGAAAGGGCTAGTGAGCTAGGGGTGTTGTTGGTTGATTATAGTAAACCCGGGTCTGCCCATTGTAGCCAACATGCATATTGATCAAGAAAACATAAATATGGAAGAATTTTAGAGGCTCAAGTTAAAAGATAAAGTAGGTGATCAGAACATTGTTCAGTTGCCTAGTAACTATATACCTCGAGGTCTAGTGCCCCTGGAAGAGCTATTTTGTCACAATGATGTCCCTTTTAAACCTTCCAAAAAGGAGAAAGATCCTGCTATCCAGGAGAAAAAAATAGGTAGCCAAAGTCATCCAAGATGCATAAATCTATCCACTGAGTTGACTGCTAATCAGAGTTCAAAATTTTGTAGTCTGATGAAAGAGTTTGTTGATATCTTTTCCTAGAAATATAGTGACCTGAAAACCTATGACACTAGTATCATCCAACACAGGATTCCCCTAGAGAAGGACATCATCCCTTTCAAATAGAATATGAGATCCATCACTCCTCTCCTACTGTCTATGATTGAAAAAGAAATCCAAAAGATCCTTAAAGACAAAATCATAATTCCCCTCATGTATTCCAAATGGATTGTAAATTTAGTGGTGGTAAGAAAGAAGAACGGGGAGATTAGGTTATGAGTGGATTTCAGAAACTTTAACAAATTCTCCAAGAAAGACAACTATCCATGACCTAAGATGGAACATCTATTGCAAAGAGTCTCGGGGGCTAGTATCATGTCATTCCTCGATGGTTTGTCTTGATACAACCAAGTTACTGTGCACCCTAATGACCAAGAAAAAACTATTTTTGCCACTCCTTGGGGTACTTTCATGTATGCCAAGATACCATTTGGGATAATGAATGCTGGGGCCACCTTTCAGAGAGCCACAGACCTAGATTTTGTAGGATTTAAAAACAAGTTTGTTCTCATATACCTTGATGATCTCACTATTTACTCTAATAGCCATGAAGAACATTTGCAGCACTTGAGGAAGGTGTTTTTGAAATGTAGATAGTTTGGGATATCTATGAACCCGAATAATTCCCAGTTTGATCTCAGGGAGGGAAAACTACTAGGTCACATAATTTCAGCAGAAGGTGTGAATATAGATCCGGTTCGAGTTGAAGAAATCCAGAAGTTGTCCATACCTAGGTCAAAAAAGGACATTCAGTCATTTCTGGGTGAGATAAATTTTGTCAGGAGGTTTATCCCAAATTTCTCTGAGTTGGTAAAACAAATAACCTCTATGTTGAGAAAGGAAGCTGAAATCAAGTGGACTGATTAAGCAAGAAACTATTTTGAATCCATCAAGAAGGCCATCATGGAAGCTCCCACTCTAATTAGTCCAGACTACACCAAGGGTTTCTATGTTTTCTCCTTTGCTTCCTATGACACGGTGGCAGCAACTCTGTTACAGAAAGATGAAGGATTTGATCACCCCATTTCCTTTTTCAGCAAGACACTAAAAGATGTTGAATTGAAATATGATCCTATTGAGAAACAGGCATATGCTCTCATCAAGTTACTGAAATCCTTCAGGATTTACATTCTACATGCAAAAGTCCTTGCCTATGTCCCTTCAGCTGCTGTGAAGGATGTCTTGACCTATCCTGACATTGATGGAAAAAGAGCCAAATGGATTGCCAAGCTTATTGAGTTTGACATAGAATTAAATCCCACCAAGCTGGTGAAAGGCCAAGGTCTAGCTAAGCTCATTACAAAAGAAAATTATGAGCTATTAAGGATGAATTTCATTGGAATAGGTTCATCAAACCTACAGACAGCAGAAGCAGAAGTAGCAGAGGTAGTTTAGGAGCAGCATGACAACCAACAGGTGAAGGAGAACTTGTCTTCATGCGAGTGGTGCTGAGGTATTATCCAGTTCTTACAAAGTTTAGAATTTCCCCCTAGTCTTACCCTAAATCAGGCATGGGCTCTTAAGCTTAAGTCTATTAAATTTTGTGTAATTGATAAGATGTTGTATTGGAGATATCTTTCTGGTGTTTTTCTCACATGTTTAGGCAAAGAAGAGTCAGTTTAGCTCATGCATAAGTTTCATTCAAGTATGTGTGGGGGGCGTCATTATTGGAATACTACATCCCACAATATTTTGGGGGCCAGGTACTATTGGCCTGTTCTTTTCTCTGATGTGTGTACCTTTGTGAGAGCCTGTGACAAGTGCCAAAGATTCATAGGAAAGCAGTAGCTTAGATCTTCACCCCTTAGACCTATTGTAGTGAACGGTCCTTTCCAGCAGTGGGGTCTTGATTTCATAGGTGAGATTAATCCTTCATCAAGTGGTTAGCACAAATGGATCCTAGTGTCCACAGACTATTTCACCAAGTGGATAAAGGTAGTCGCTACAAGGAATGCCACTCACCAGGTCATCATGAGCTTTTTATATGAGAACATATTTATCAGGTTTGGCTGCCCAGTAAGGCTAGTGACTGATAATGCACCAGCTTTCAAATCTGGGCATTGGTTAACATGTGTGAGTCAATGGGCATTCAATTGGTGCATTCCACTTCCTATTAACCTCAAGGCAATGGCCTTGCTAAGTAATCCAATAAAAGCCTAGTTAGAATTGTAAGTTTTAAACCTGTGCAGAGAAGCAAAGCATACCGATTCTTTTAAGCAAAATAGAGATCACAACACATCATTCACACATAAACACATAGATTTACCCTGNCTTGGAGCCACACCTCCTATTTTCTCTTCATTACATTATGAAATCCTCACAATACAAAATATAGGTATTCCGCAACATCCAAATACCCTAATCCATTAACTTGGATTAGAAAAATACTCCAATCCCTTAAGCGGGATTAATTTACATATTTTTAGAAAAATTCTAAAAATAGCCACAAACAGCTATAAATAGCCATAAAATCTATAAAGGTGCCTTTGGGATCGCCGAACTGCAGTGCTGACATGTGCACCTCCCCTCCATATGCACATGCAAAGAATATAACATATACCCAACAAGAATCATCAGAAAAATATTGGAGAATAATCAGAAGAGCTGGGATTCTAAGCTAAAGTTTGCTCTATGGGCTGATAGAGTGTCTGACAAAAGATCCATAGGAACTTCTCCTTTCAAGTTGGTTTATGGTACTGAGGCCATTTTTCCCATTCAACTAATTCTACCAGTTGTAAAATTCTTTCAGGAGGAACAGGATGAACCAAGTGACATGGTGAGGACGATACTTGATTTGGTGGAGTTGCAGCAACTCAGGAAACAGGTGGTGGAGAATTCAGAAGCTCATCAAAAGAGAATTAAGAGTATTTCTGACAAGAAGGTAAAGGTGGACAATTTTCAGGTTGGAGATTGGGTTCTCAAATGGGATACTGTCAGGAAAGACAAGGGAAAGCATGGAAATTTTGACTCTCTGTGGATAGGCCCTTTTGTGATAGCTTAGGTGCAATAGAACAACACCTTCAAAATGCAAAATCTGGAAGGAGAGGAGGTGATTGATGGCCCAGTAAATAGGCGATTTCTGAAACTCTATTTCATATGAGGCTTAAGGCCTTGTTATTGTCACAAATATTATTTAGTTGATTTTTTTTTTTTACAAAATAAACTCCATGCCCAATGGAACAGTAGAAGATAGGTTTAATTCTTAGTTTTCAGGAAAGGCATTTTGGTCTGGGATTCTTGGGACCTCACAGGGAGGTTCCCATCCCCGAGTAGGAGCCTGATGTTATCTCCTAAATAAATTAATTTTCAATAGGTCAAACTCAGACAATTTATTTTTTCATAGTAGTGAATATTTCACGGTATATTGTGAAATATGTTTGGGTGATTAACAAAATTGGAATTGCGTGGTGTTCTGTTTTTCAAGAAATTTGAAATTTTAGCTTTCGGTGGCTTAGACAAACTTTTCAACAGTTCATTAGCCACCAAAAATCCCAGCTTTCGGAAGCTAACAATTTTGACTCAGGACACGTTAACCACTGAATGCATGTTGACGTTGTTTTTAATAAAATTTTGGAAAGGGAGCTTTTGGTGGATTAGGTGAACATTTCAACAGTTCATTATCCACCGAAAAGAACACCTTTTGGCAGCTTAACAATTTGGTCCAAGAAGACATTAACCACCGAAATCTCATTAACTACGTTGTTGGATAAATTTTGGAAAAGGAGCTTTCGATGGCTTAGGAAAATGTACCAACGGTTAATTAGCCACTAAAATGCCTAGCTTTTAGCAGCTTACAAATTAGACCCAAGACTTCCTTAACCTTCGAAAGCACCAAAAAATGAAAAGGGTTATCATATTCATCCAAATAAAAAATCGTCAGCATGAGGAATGTCATGATCAAGCACTTAACCACTGAAAATACTGGGGACTGCAAAAAATCATGAGTTGGTGAATAAAAGTTCTTTTTTGAACTGAAGTGACTGATAGAGACCAAAAACCTATCCTACCCTCCATCTGTTCCATGACTGTAGTCGAACCAGCACGAAACAACAAGTTCCAGTTAAATGATTGTTGTACTGGCTATCTGGTGGTTCTCACCAGAGTTTATCGTCATCTTACTCAAGTACCAATGGACTGATTAACCCCTCAAAATTAGCACCATATCCTCAGTACACTCCACATTTCTCTGCATGTATCGTCACTGCTCTAGGCCATCCTTGAAACCAGTGTGCTAATCTCCTTCACAGAATTCAAATTTTGATTTTTACAGGTACTAGAAGAATAGTCCAAAGATGAAGAAAGGAGGAGGACCTGCCCTCAGACAGGAGTTAGGTGACATTAGCTATCTTGAGTCACATATAGAAGTATGCCAATTCTTCAAAGATGGAGGTTTTTACAAGTTCTGTGAGAAAATCCATGGTTCCCACTGGCAAGTGGCAGAAGACTTTGCTCTTTCTTTTGATGGCTCTAAGGCATTGATAGACAAGGAATAATTCTAGGTTGATGAAAACCTAATAGAATAAGTAGAAAAATTCCCAAGGACTATGTATAAATGGTTCAAGACCACCATTACTAAAGACGTAGAATTCAGGTCCTACTTAAAGCCTGAACACAAGAACGTAGTATGGAAGAAAAGAATCCCATCCACTTGGCTTGAGGAGAAGTGGTAGAAGTTATTGAAATAAATCCTAGTTTATATAACCTATGAAGGAAGGTATAACAAGGTGATGATATACCATTTTAAATTGATGAACCATTTTACAGGAAGAAACCCTTTACACCTTCCTTTCTACCTCCACAAGAGATTAACCAATATGGCCCACCAGGTCAAGGCCCAACCCACCAAAACTGTAGGGAGGTTATCTCACCATGGTCTGATAAAACTCATTGTCCAAGAATTGATGCAAAGAAGAAACATAGCATGGACATATTTCTTATTCTGGAATGAGTTTGAAATAGGATTATAGCCAGAAGAAAAAGGAAAGTCCCCTTCAAATAAGTCCACCACTCCCAGGAGTGGCAAGAGGAAGAGTAGGGATATCTCACCAATGACAGTGGATCAGCCCTCTCCAACTTCTAAGACCAGCAGAACAAAGAGAAATCTAGATTTCAGTGGAAAGGAGGGGGAGGCTCCAACACAAGGTAAAAATGTACTCAAATTGCCTTACTAAGACTCTCAGGATCAAGAGGAACAATAGGATAACCTAGTAGGACGGTCTCAAGAAAGGATAGAGGAGTTTGCATCACCCACACCAAAAAAAGACTAGGGTGAACCAGTGGAAGAGGCTTCCTATAGCAAACCTAGTTCGCAGAGAATCAACCAGCTGTTAAGGTGATCCAGATTTATGCGCGAACGAAATGAAATAGCAGATATAGAATCATAATAACAGACATTTTGCAAAGATAACAAAGATACAGTAAACAAATATTCTATTAAATGGTGGAAATAGAATAGACTGTAATACAATTACTAGAATGGTCGTAGCTATCTCTGAGAAGAGATGTGGCTACTACGCTCATTCATGCCAAGATGAATAAAAAATGAGGCGAAATGGGCCTATTTATAATAAGAATGAGGTGATAACCCCAAAAATCCAAAACATAACCCTAGAAGATGAACCATCATAAAGTTTGCGGCCCCAAGGTGGTAAGTTGAATAGTCAACTTCCTGGGGTCATAACTTTCGCATACGATCTCCGATTTGGGCGTTCGATAGCTCGTTGAAAAGGAAACTCTAAGATTTACAACTTTTGGTTAGCCAAACGCATGCCTATGGAAACCATTTGGCCCCAAATCTCCAAAAAATGTCATTTAGGACCCGAAAATATGTAGAAAAATAACTAGGAAACTACCACAATGGGCAATTGTTTTGAGCCAGTGGAATAGGTGGGTGGCCACCGATCTCCATATGGATCAATCCTCCCTCCTTAGGAAGAAATGGTATCCATTGCGTTGAATCCTATATCATCTCTCGAACTGTGTGTTGGGTTGATCTCCTCTTGGTGCGAGATTTGCTGAAGTGAAGAAGCTTCCTTTCTTTGACATCTCGAGAAGGATGTAATTGTTGTATGGATGATTTTCTTCTGGAGGAGCACCTTGAATGAATGGCCTTGCATTGTACAGGTACTCATATAGATGAGGAATAAAAGGCTCTGTCTTCTTCTTGTGTCTGATGAGCAGAGACACCCTGTGCAGCGGGTGTGGAGGTCTCTGTGATCTTATGTTCTCCTTCAGATGCAATTGTGAAGAGCAATAGGTTTCAGATGTGGGAGCTTATATTCCTACCCTGCAAGACTGTAGAAGGTGCATCTGTCTCTAGGATCTGGTAGAGTTGTCCTCCCAAAGTGACAATGACACTACGAGGCCGTGACTCATATACATCATGACGCTTCCACATATATGGTTGTCCTAAAAGAACATCACATACTTCAAGTGGGGCCACATAACACAGTACCTCGTCTTTGAAAGGCTTGATTCCATATGGCAGGAGGCATTGTTGAGTAATGTGGATACCTCGCCCTTGGCTTAGCCAGCCGATGCTGTAAGGTTGCGGGTGTGGTGTTGTCGAAAGCTCCAATCTTTTAATGACTTTTGCCAAGATCAGGTTCTTTTGGCTGTCGTTGTCAACAACAAAATGTAGAGGAATCCCCTTCACCCACATCTGTGAGTGCAATAGGCACTCCTCTGCCTCTGACTCTTCAGGATCCTCTAGTTGAATCTATGGGGTAGCAAGAGTGGCAGTGGGGTCTGCATCAATGATCTTCCTCCCATTTTGTGTGGCTGTGGCATTGGGTTCAGAATCCGAATTAGGATCTCATTCTGAAGATTTGATCTCGGGCAATAATGACTTCTTTGAGTGACATTCATCAGTGTTGTGCAAAGGGATTTTATGAAATTTTCACCACTTACCAGTGTCCTTCTTTGTCTTTCAATCTCTGTTCTTTGCTTATGGTGGGGACTGGTTGTCATTTTATTTTGCTGTGTTCTGTGTGCCAGGGTTTCCCTTGCCTTGCTTCTGCGGTGGATTCGCAGGTCCAGAGTCTCGCTTGTTCTTTTGTTGAAATTTCTCCTCAATTTTGACAGCATACCGATAGGTGGATCCAAGTGAAGAGATGTCGAGGAATTCCATCGCAGTTTGGATGTACCGATGTACACCACTGTGATATTTCAGGATTAGGTGCTGCTCGGAGTCTGTGATACCCAGCTTTGTCCGCAGGGTATGAAATTTGTTGGTGTACTCTGACACTGTCTGGTCCCTTTCTTAACGCAGAATGGTCAATTTTGTGTACTGGTCATCATAGTTTCCCACAGGGTAATACTGTTCCCTGAGGACATCTATGAAAGAGGGCCAAGTGGGATTTGTTTCAAACACTCCAAACTCATCTAATGAGTTTTGCTCACAATAAGTACCCCACCAATTTTGGACATGGGGGACTGCCTTAAGGAGCGCAAAGGTGATATTTTCTCTATCGAAAAAATTGTGGACAGAGAAATACCCTTCTGGAACATTCAACCAATTATCTAGGGAGTTTGTGTCGATATTGCCTTCAAATAAAGGAATATCAAATTTAACTTGTACCTTAAAGGGATTTTCATCCCCAAACCGACTGCTCGTTGAAGATGCACTTGCCATTGCTGCCATTCACTGAAGGATTTGGGCAAAACTATCCATCATCTCATTCCTCTGTCGCTCGAGGGATTCCTCAAGCAACGACTTGATAGGATCTTCTGCTCCATCGTCTCTCTTTTCTTCTGCCATGGGAGGTTGTTTGGGACGGTGACAATGATCAAGTGAAACTAGTTCGATACCAAACTCTCTATACTCGGACCTCATCCGGGACATCCGGCGAGAAACAATCAAAGAGGAGATTGTTCTGATACCACTGATCCGGATTTATGCCTGAACGAAATGAAATAGCAGATATAGAATCATAATAACAGACATTTTTAAAAGATAACAAAGATACAGTAAACACATATTCTATTAAATGGTGGAAATAGAACAGACTTTAATACAATTGCTAGAATGGTGGTAGCTAGCTCTGAGAAGAGATGCGGCTGCTACGCTCATTCGTGCCAAGATGAACACAAAATGAGGCCAAAGGGGCCTATTTATAATAATAATGAGTTGAGAACCTCAAAATTCCAAAACATAACCCTAGAAGATGAACCGTCATAAAGTTTGCGGCCCCAAGCTGGTAAGTTGAACAGTCAACTTCCCGGGGTCATAACTTTTGCATACGATCTCCGATTTGGGCGTTCGATAGCTCGTTGGAAAGGTCTGTCTAAGATTTAAAAATTTTGGTCAATTAAATCTATATAAATGGAAACTATTTGGCCTCTAATTGTTAAAAAATGTCGTTTATGGCTTCAAAACGACCCCAAAAGTTTAGGACCCGAAAAACTGTAGAAAAATAACTAGGAAACTGCCACAATGGACAATTGTTTTGAGCCAGTGGAATAGATGGGTGTCCACCGATCTCCATCTGGATCAATCCTCCCTCCTTAGGAAGCAATGGTCTCCATTGCGTCGAATCCCGTATCATCACTCGAACTATGTGTTGGGTTGATGTCCTCCTGGTGTGACATTTGCTGAAGTGAAGAGGGTTCCTTTCTTTGACATCCCGAGAAGGCTGTCATTGTTGTATGGATGATTTGATTTTAAAGGAGCACCTTGAATGCATCACGTCACATTGTAGAGGTACTCGGATAGATGAGGAAATAATGGCTCTGTCTTCTTCTTGTGCTTGATGAGCAGAGACACCCTGTACAGCGGGTGTGGAGGTCTCTGTGATCTTATGTTCTCCTTCAGATGCAATTGTGAAGAGGAATAATTTTCTGATGTGGGAGCTTTTCTTCCTACCCTGCGAGACTATAGCAGGTGCGACTATCTCTAGGATCCGATAGAGTTGTCCTCCCAAAGTGACAATGACACTACGGGGTCGTGACTCATATACAACATGACGCTTCCACATATATGGTTGTCCTAAAAGAACATCACATACTTCAAGTGGGGCCACATCACACAGTACCTCATCTTTGAAAGGCTTGATTCCATGTGGCAGAAGGCATTGTTGAGTAATGCGGATACCTCGTCCTTGGCTTAGCCATCCGATGTTGTAAGGTTGTGGATGTGGTGTTGTTGGAAACTCCAATCTCTTGACGACTTCTGCTGAGATCAGGTTCTTTTGGCTACCGTTGTCAACAACAAAATGTAGAGGCATCCCCTTCACCCACATCTACGAGTGGAATAGGTGCTCCTCTGCCTCTGACTCTTCATGATCCTCTAGTTGAATCTATGCGGTAGAAACAATGGAAGTGGGGTCTGCATCAATGATCTGCCTCCCATTGTGTGCGGCTATGGCATTGGGTTCATAATCAGAATCAGGATCTGATTCTAAAGATTTGATCTCGGCCACTAATGACTACTTTGAGCGATATTCATCAGTGTTGTGCCAAGGGCTTTTATGAAATTCACACCACTTACCAGTGTCCTTCTTTGTCTTTCAATCTCCCTTCTTTGCTTGTGGTGGGGACTAGTTATCATTTTCTTTTGATGTGTTCTGTGGGCCAGGGTTTCCCTTGCCTTGCTTCTGCGGTGGATTCGCAGTCCAAAGTCTCACTTGTTCTTTTGTCGAAATTTCTCCTCGATTTTAACAGCATACCTTAAAGGGAGTTACATCCCCAAACCGACTACTCGTTGAATATGCACTTGCCATTGCTGGCATTCGCTGAAGGATTTGGGCGAAACTATCCATCATCTCGTTCCTTTGTCGCTCGAGGGCTTCCTCGAGCAGTGACTTGGTAGGATCTCCTACTACGTCATCTCTCTGTTCTTCCGCCATGGGAGGTCGTTTGGGACAGCAAGAATGATCAAGTGAAACTAGTTCAAGACCAAACTCTCTATACTCGGACCTCATCAGGGACATGCGCTGAGAAACAATCAAAGAGGAGATTGCTTTGATACCACTGATCTGGATTTATGCGCAAACAAAATGAAATAGTAGATACAGAATCATAATAACAGACATTTTGCAAAGATAACAAAGATACAGTAAACACATATTCTATTAAATGGCGGAAATAGAATAGAATGTAATACAATTGCTAGAATGGTGGTAGCTATCTCTGAGAAGAGATGTGGCTGCTACGCTCATTCATGCCAAGTTGAATGAAAAATGAGGCCAAAGGGGCCTATTTATAATAATAATGAGGTGAGATCCCCAAAAGTCCAAAACGTAACCCTAGAAGATTAACTGTCATAAAGTTTGCGGCCCCAAGGTGGTAAGTTTAACAGTCAACTCCTCGGGGTCATAACTTTTGTTTACGATCTCCGATTTGGGTGTTCTATAGCTCGTTGGAAAGGTCTATCTAATATTTACAACTTTTGGTTGGCCAAATCCATGTTGATGGAAACCATTTGGCCCTAAACCTCCAAAAAATATTGTTTGGGGCCGCAAAATGACCCCGAAAGTTTACGACCCGAAAATATGTAGAAAAATAACTAGGAAACTGCCACAATGGACAATTGTTTTGAGCCAGTGGAATAGGTGGGTGGCCACTGATCTCCATCTGGATCAATCCTCCCTATTTAGGAAGCAATGGTCTCCATTGCGTCGAATCCCATATCATCTCTTGAACTGTGTGTTGGGTTGATCTCCTCCTAGTGCGACATTTGCTGAAGTGAAGAGGCTTGCTTTCTTTGACATACCAAGAAGGCTGTCATTGTTGTATGGATGATTTGCTTCTAGAGGAGCACATTGGATGTGTGGCCTTGCATTGTAGAGGTACTTGGATAGATGAGGAAATAATGGCTCTGTATTCGTCTTGTGTCTGATGAGCAGAGACACCCTATGTAGTGGGTGTGGAGGTCTCTGTGATCTTATGTTCTCCTTTAGATGCAATTATGAAGAGGAATAATTTTATGATGTGGGAGATTATCTTCCTTCCCTGGGAGACTGTAGCAGGTGTGACTGTCTCTGGGATACGGTAGAGTTGTCCTCCCAAAGTGAAAATGAAACTACGAGGCTGTGACTCATATACAACATGACGCTTCCACATATATGGTTGACCTAAAATAACATCACATACTTCAAGTGGGGCCACATCACACAGTACCTCGTCTTTGAAAGCCTTGATTCCATATGGCAGGAGGCATTGTTGAGTAATGCGGATACCTTGTCCTTGGCTTAGCGAGCCGATGTTGTAAGGTTGCGGGTGTGGTGTTGTTTGAAGCTCCAATCTCTTGACGACTTCTGCTGAGATTAGGTTCTTTTGGCTACCGTTGTCAACAACACAATTTAGAGGCATCCCCTTCACCCACATCTGCAAGTGGAAAAGGCACTCCTCTGCCTCTAACTCTTTAGGATCCTCTAGTTGAATCTGTGCGGTAGCAACATTGGCAGTGGGGTCTGCATCAATGATCTGCCTTCCATTGTGTGTGGCTGTGGCATTGGGTTCATAATCAGAATCAGGATCTAATTTTGAAGATTTGATCTCGGCCACTAATGACTGCTTTGAGCGACATTCATCAGTGTTGTGCCAAGGGATTTTATGAAATTCGTACCACTTACCAATGTCCTTCTTTGTCTTTCGATCTCCCTTCTTCGCTTGTGGTGAGGACTGGTTGTCGTTTTCTTTTGCTGTGTTCTGTGGGCCAAGGTTTCCCTTGCCTTGCTTCTGCGGTGGATTCGCAGGTCCAGAGTCTCGCTTGTTCTTTTGTCAAAATTTCTCCTCAATTTTGACAACATAGCAATAGGTGGATCCAAGTGAAGAGATGTCGAGGAATTCCATCTTAGTTCAGATGTACCGATGTAGACCACTGCAACATTTCGGGATTAGGTGTCGCTCAGAGTCTTTGATACTCAGCTTTGTCCGTAGGGTATGAAATTTTTCGGTGTACTACTACACCGTCTGGTCCCTTTTTTTTACGCAGAATGGTCCATTTTGTGTACTGGTCATCATATTTTCCCACAGGGTAATATTGTTCCCTGACGACATCTATGAAAGATGCCCAATTGGGATTTGTTTCAAACATTCCAGACTCGTCTGATGAGTTTTGCTCACAATAATTACGCCACCAATTTTGGACATGGGGGACTGCCTTAAGGAGCACAAAGGTGATCTTTTCTCTGTCAGAAAAATTGTGGACCGAGAAATACCCTTCTAGAACATTCAACTAATTATCTAGGGCATTTGCGTCGGTATTGCCTTCAAATAAAGGAGTATCAAAGTTAACTTTACCTTAAAGGGAGTTTCATCCCCGAACCGACTGCTTGTTGAAGATGCACTTGCCATTGTTGGCATTCGCTGAAGGATTTGGGTGAAACTATCCATCATCTCGTTCCTCTGTCGCTCAAGGGCTTCCTCGAGCAGGGACTTGATAGGATCTCCTGCTTCGTCATCTCTCTTTTATTATACCATGGGAGGTCGTTTGGGACAGTGAGAATGATCAAGTGAAACTAGTTCGAGACAAACTCTCTATACTCGGACCTCATCGGGGACATGCGCCGAGAAACAATTAAAGAGCAGATTGCTCTGATACCACTGATCCGGATTTATGCACGAATGAAATGAAATAGGAGATATAGAATCATAATAAAAGACATTTTTCAAAGATAATAAATATACAGTAAACACATATTCTATTAAATGGAGGAAATAGAATAGACTGTAATACAATTGCTAGAATTGTGGTAACTATCTCTGAGAAGAGATGTGGCCGCTATGCTCATTCATGCCAAGCTGAATACAAAATGAGGCTAAGAGGGCATATTTACAATAAGAATGAGGTGAGAATCCCAAAATTCCAAAATGTAACCCTAGAAGATGAACCGTCATAAAGTTTGTGGCCCCAAGGTGGCAAGTTGAACAGTCAACTTCCCGGGGTCATAACTTTTGCATACGATCTCCGATTTGTGTGTTCGATAGCTCGTCGAAAAGGTCTGTCTAAGATTTACAACTTTTAGTGGGCCAAATACATGTTGATGGCAATCATTTGGCCCTGAATCTCCAAAAAATGTCGTTTAGGGACTCAAAACGGCCCCAGAAGTTTAGGACCCAAAAAAGTGTAGAAAAATAACTAGGAAATTGCCACAATGGACAATTGTTTTGAGCCAGTGGAATACGTGGGTGGCCACCGATCTCCATCTAGATCAATCCTCCCTCCTTAGAAAGAAATGGTCTCCATTGCGTCGAATCGCGTATCATCTCTCGAACTGTGTGTTGGGTTGATCTCCTCCTTGTTCGACATTTCCTGAAGTGAAGAGGCTTCCTTTATTTGACATCCCGAGAAGGCTATCATTATTGTATGGATGATTTGATTCTGGAGGAGTAGCTTGAATGTGTGGCCTTGCATTGTAGAGGTACTCAGATAGATGAGGAAACAATGGCTCTGTCTTCTTGTTGTGTCTAATGAGCAGAGACACCGTGTGCAGCAGGTGTGGAGGTCTCTGTGATCTTATGTTCTCCTTTAGATGCAATTATGAAGAGGACTAATTTTCTGACGTGGGAGCTTATCTTCCTACCCTGCGAGACTGTAGCAGGTGCGACTGTCTCTGGGATCTGGTAGAGTTGTCCTCCCAAAGTGACAATGAAACTGCGAGGCCGTGACTCATATACAGCATGACGCTTCCACATATATGGTTGTCCTAAAAGAACATCACATACTTCAAGTGGTTCCACATCACACAGTACCTCATCTTTGAAAGGCTTGATTCCCTATGGCAGGAGGCATTGTTGAGTAATGCAGATACCTCATCCTTGGCTTAGCCAGTCGATGCTGTAGGGTTGCGGGTGTGGTGTTGTTTGAAGCTCTAATCTCTTGATGACTTCTGCTGAGATTAGGTTCTTTTGGCTGCCGTTACCAACAACGAAATGTAGAGGAGTCCCCTTCACCCACATTTACGAGTGGATTAAGCACTCCTCTGCCTCTGACTCTTCAGGATCCTCTAGTTGAATCTGTGTGGTAGCAACAGTGCCAGTGGGGTCTGCATCAATGATCTGCCTCCCATTGTGTGCGACTGTGGCATTGGGTTCAGAATAAGAATCAGGATCTGATTATGAAGATTTGATCTCGGCCACTAATGACTGCTTTGATCGACATTCATCGGTGTTGTGCCAAGGGATTTTATGAAATTCGCACCACTTACCAGTGTCCTTCTTTGTCTTTCAATCTCCCTTCTTTGCTTGTGGCCGGGACTGGTTGTCGTTTTCTTTTGCTGTGTTCTATGGGCCAGGGTTTCCCTTGCCTTGCTTCTGCGGTGGATTCGCAGGTCAAGACTCTCACTTGTTCTTTTGTCGAAATTTCTCCTCGATTTTGACAGCATACCAATAGGAAGATCCAAGTGAAGAGATTTCGACGAAGTCCATCTTAGTTCGGATGTACCGATGTAGACCACTGCGATATTTCAAGATTAGGTGCCGCTCGGAGTCTTTCATACTCAGCTTTGTCCGCAGGGTATGAAATTTGTTGGTGTACTCCGACACTGTCTGGTCCCTTTCTTGACGCAGAATGGTCCATTTTGTGTACTGGTCATCATAGTTTCCCATAGGGTAATACTGTTCCCTAACGAAATCTATGAAAGAGGCCCAATTGGGATTTGTTTCAAAAATTCCAGACTCGTCTGATGAGTTTTGCTCACAATAAGCACCCCACCAATTTTGGACATGGGGGACTGCCTTAAGGAGCGCAAAGGTGATCTTTTCTCTGTCGAAAAAATTGTGGACCGAGAAATACCCTTCTAGAACATTCAAACAATTATCTAGGGAATCTGCGTCGGTATTTCCTTCAAATAAAGGAGTATCAAATTTAACTTGTACCTTAAAGGGAGTTGCATCCCTGAACCGACTGCTCGTTGAAGATGCACTTTCCATTGTTGGCATTCGCTGAAGGATTTGGACGAAACTATCCATCATATCATTCCTCTATCGCTCGAGGGCTTCCTCGAGCAGCGACTTGATAGGATCTCATGCTTCGTCATCTCTCTTTTATTCTGCCATGGGAGGTCATTTGGGACAGCGAGAATGATCAAGTGAAACTAGTTCGAGACCAAACTCTCTATACTCGGACCTCATCGGGGACATGTGTCGAGAAACAATCAAAGAGCAGATTGCTCTGATACCACTGATCTGGATTTATGCACGAACGAAATGAAATAGGAGATATAGAATCATAATAAAAGACATTTTTCAAAGATAATAAAGATACAGTAAACACATATTCTATTAAATGGCGGAAATAGAACAGACTGTAATACAATTGCTAGAATGGTGGTAACTATCTCTGAGAAGAGATGTGGCCGCTACACTCATTTGTGCCAAGTTGAATACAAAATGAGGCCAAAGGGGCCTATTTACAATAAGAATGAGGTGAGAACCCCAAAAGTCCAAAACGTAACCCTAGAAGATGAACCGTCATAAAGTTTGCGGCCCCAAGGTGGCAAGTTGAACAGTCAACTTCCCGGGGTCATAACTTTTGCATACGATCTCTGATTTACGTGTTCGATAGCTCGTCGAAAAGTTATTTCTAAGCTTTAAAACTTTTGGTGGGCCCAATACATGCCAAAGAAAATCATTTGGCCCTGAATCTCCAAAAAATGTCGTTTATGGCCTCATAACGTCCCCAAAATTTTAGGACCCAAAAAAGTGTAGAAAAATAAGTAGGAAACTGCCACAATAGACAATTGTTTTGAGCCAGTGCAATAGGTGGGTGGCCATCGATCTCCATCTGGATCAATCCTCCCTCCTTAGGAAGCAATGGTCTCCATTGCGTTGAATCATGTATCATCTCTTGAACTGTGTGTTGGGTTGATTTCCTCCTAGTGCGACATTTGCTGAAGTGAAGAGGCTTCCTTTCTTTGACATCCCGAGAAGGATGTCATTGTTGTATGGATGGTTTGCTTCTGGAGGAGCACCTTGAATGTGTGGACTTGCATTGTATAGGTACTCGAATAGATGAGGAAACAATGGTTCTATCTTCTTCTTGTGTCTGATGAGCAGAGACACATGTGCAGCGGGTGTGGAGGTCTCTATGATCTTATGTTCTCCTTCAGATGCAATTATGAAGAGGACTAATTTTTTGATGTGGGAGCTTATCTTCCTACCCTACAAGACTGTAGCAGGTGTGACTGTCTCTGGGATCTGGTAGAGTTTTCCTCCCAAAATGACAATGACACCACGAGGCCATGACTCATATACAGCATGACGCTTCCACATATATGGTTGTCCTAAAAGAACATCACATACTTCAAGTGGGGCCACATCACACAGTACCTCATATTTGAAAGGCTTGATTCCATATGGCAGGACGCATTATTGAGTAATGCGGATACCTCGTCCTTGCCTTAGCCAGCCGATGCTATAAGGTTGCGGGTGTGGTGTTGTTTGAGGCTCCAATCTCTTGACGACTTCTACGGAGATTAGGTTCTTTTGGCTGCTGTTGTCAACAAAAAAATGTAGAGGCATCCCCTTCACCCACATCTGTGAGTGGAATAGGTGCTGCTCTGCCTCTGACTCTTCAGGATCCTCTAGTTGAATCTGTGCGGTAGCAATAGTGGCAGTGGGATCTACATCAATGATTTGCCTCCCATTGTGTGCGGCTATGGCATTTGGTTCAGAATCAGAATCAGGATCTGATTATGAAGATTTGATCTCGGCCACTAATGAATGCATTCAGCAACATTCATCAGTGTTGTGCTAAGGGATTTTATGAAATTTGCACCACTTACCAGTGTCCTTCCTTGTCTTTTGATCTCCCTTCTTTGCTTGTGGCGGGTATTGGTTGTCGTTTTCTTTTGCTGTGTTCTGTGGGCTAGGGTTTCCCTTGCCTTGCTTCTGCGATGGATTCGCAGGTCCAGAGTCTCGCTTGTTCTTTTGTCGAAATTTCTCCTCTATTTTGACAGCATGCCGATAGGCAGATCCAAGTGAAGAGATGTTGAGGAAGTCCATCTCAGTTCGGATGTACCAATGTAGACCACTGCGATATTTCAGGATTAGGTGCTGCTCGGAGTCTTTGATACTCAGCTTTGTCCGCAAGGTATGAGATTTGTTGGTGTACTACGACACCGTCTGGTCCCTTTCTTAAGGAAGAATGGTCCATTTTGTGTACTCGTCATCATAGTTTCCCACAGGGTAATACTCTTCCCTAACGACATCTATGAAAGAGGCCCAAGTGGGATTTGTTTCAAACATTCCAGACTCGTCTGATGAGTTTTGCTCACAATAAGTACCCCACCAATTTTGGACATGGGGGACTGCCTTAAGGAGTGCAAAGGTGATCTTTTCTCTGTCGGAAAAATTGTGGACAGAGAAATACCCTTCTAGAACATTCAACCAATTATCTAGGGTATATGCATCGATATTGCCTTAAAATAAAGGAATATCAAAGTTAACTTGTACCTTAAAGGGAGTTGCATACCCTAACCGACTGCTCGTTGAAGATGCACTTGCCATTGCTGGCATTCATTGAACGATTTGGGTGACACTATCCATCATCTCGTTCCTCTGTCGCTCGAGGGCTTCCTCGAGCAGCAACTTGATAGGATCTCTTAATCCATCCTCTCTCTTTTCTTCTGCCATGGGAGGTCGTTTGGGACGGCGAGAATGATCAAGTGAAACTAGTTCAAGACCAAACTCTCTATACTCGGACCTCGTCGGGGACATGCGCCGAGAAACAATCAAAGAGCAGATTGCTCTGATACCACTGATCCGGATTTATGCACGAACGAAATAAAATAGCAGATATATAATCATAATAATAGACATTTTGTAAAGATAACAAAGATATAGTAAACACATATTCTATTAAATGGGGGGAATAGAACAGACTATAATAGAATTGCTATAATGGTGGTAGCTATCTCTGAGAAGAGATGTGGCTGCTACGCTCATTCATGCCAATCTGAACACAAACTGAGGCCAAAGGGGCCTATTTATAATAAGAATGAGGTGAGAACCCCAAAATTCCAAAACGTAACCCTAGAAGATGAACTGTCATAAAGTTTGTGGCCCCAAGGTGGTAAGTTGAACAGTGAACTTCCCGGGGTCATAACTTTTGCATACAATCTCCGATTTGGGCGTTCGATAGCTTGTTGGAAAGGTCTGTCTAAAATTTACAACTTTTGGTTAACCAAATTCTTGCCGATGGCAACCATTTGGTGCCGAATCTCCAAAAAATGTCATTTAGGGCCTCAAAACGGCCCCAGAAGTTTAGGACCCAAAAAACTGTAGAAAAATAACTAGGAAACTGCCACAATGGACAATTGTTTTGAGCCAGTGGAATAGGTGGGTGGCTACCGATCTCCATCTGGATCAGTCCTCGCTCCTTAAGAAGTAACAGTCTAAATTGCGTCGAATCATGTATCATCTCTCGAACTGTATGTTGGGTTGATCTCCTCCTGGTGCGACATTTGTTGAAGTGAAGAGGCTTCCTTTATTTGACATCCCGAGAAGGCTGTCATTGTTGTATGGATGATTTTCTTCTGGAGGAGCACCTTGAATGCATCACCTTGCATTGTAGAGGTACTCGGATATATGAGGAAACAATGGCTCAGTATTCTTCTTGTGTCTGATGAGCAGAGACACCCTGTGCAACGGGTGTGGAGGTCTCTATGATCTTATGTTCTCCTTCAGATGCAATTGTGAAGAGGAAGAATTTTCTGATGTGGGAGCTTATCTTCCTATCCTGCGAGACTATAGCAGGTGCGACTGTCTCTGGGATTCGGTAGAGTTGTCCTCCCAAAGTGACAATGACACTGCGAGGCCATCACTCATAGACAGCATGATGCTTCCACATATATGGTTGTCCTAAAAAAACATCACATACTTCAAGTGGGGCCACATCACACAGTACCTCGTATTTGAAAGGCTTGATTCCGTATGGTAGGAGGCATTGTTGAGTAATGGGGATACCTCATCCTTGGCTTAGCCATCCGATGCTGTAAGGTTGCGGATGTGGTGTTGTTGGAAGCTCCAATCTCTTGACGACTTTTGTTGATATCAGGTTCTTTTGGCTGTCGTTGTCAACAACAAAATGTAGAGGCATCCCCTTCACCCACATCTGCGAGTGGAATAGGCGCTCCTCTGCCTCTGACTCTTCAGGATCCTCTAGTTGAATCTATGCAGTAGCAACAGTGGAAATGGTGTCTGCATCAATGATCTACCTCCCATTGTGTGCAGCTGTGGCATTAGGTTCAGAATCAGAATCATGATCTGATTCTAAATATTTGATCTCGGCCACTAATGACTGCTTTGAGTGACATTCATCATTGTTGTGCCAAGGGATTTTATGAAATTCGCACCACTTACCAGTGTCCTTCTTTGTCTTTTGATCTCCCTTCTTTGCTTGTGGTGGGGACTGGTTGTCGTTTTCTTTTGTTGTGTTCTGTGAGCCATGGTTTTCCTTGCCTTGCTTCTGCAGTGGATTCACAGGTCCAGAGTCTCGCTTGTTCTTTTGTCAAAATTTCTCCTTGATTTTGACAGCATACTGATAGGCGGATCCAAGTGAAGATATGTTGAGGAAGTCCATCTCAGTTCAAATGTACCTATGTAGACCACTGCGATATTTGAGGATTAGGTGTCGCTCGGAGCATTTGATACTCAGCTTTGTCCGCAGGGTATGAAATTTGTTGTTGTACTCCGACACTGTCTGGTCCCTTTCTTGATGCAGAATGGACCATTTTGTGTATTGGTCATCATAGTTTCCCACAAGGTAATACTGTTCCCTGATGGCATCTATGAAAGAGGCCCAAGTGGGATTTGTTTCAAACATTCTAGACTCGTCTGATGAGTTTTTCTCACAATAAGTACCCCACCAATTTTGAACATGGGGGACTGCCTTAAGGAGCGTAAAGGTGATATTTTCTCTGTCGAAAAAATTGTGGATAGAGAAATACCCTTCTAGAACATTCAACCAATTATCTAGGGCATCTGCGTCGATATTGCCTTCAAATAAATGAATATCAAAGTTAACTTGTACCTTAAAGGGAGTTGCATCCCCGAACCGACTGCTCGTTGAAGATGCACTTGCCATTGCTGGAATTTGCTGAAGGATTTGGGCGAAACTATCCATCATCTCGTTCCTCTGTCACTCGAGGGCTTCCTCGAGCAGCAACTTGATAGGTTCTCCTGCTCCATCATATCTATTTTCTTCCACCATGGGAGGTCATTCGGGATGGCGAGAATGATAAAGTGAAACTAGTTCGAGACCAAACTCTCTATACTCGAACCTCGTCGGGGACATGCGCCGAGAAACAATCAAAGAGCAGATTGCTCTGATACCACTGATCCAAATTTATGCACGAACGAAATGAAATATTAGATACAGAAACATAATAATAGACATTTTGCAAAGATAACAAAGATACAGTAAACACATATTCTATTAAATGGCGAAAATAGAACAGACTGTAATACAATTGCTAGAATGGTGGTAGCTATCTCTGAGAAGAGATGTGGCTGCTACGCCCATTCGTTCCAATCTGAATACAAAATGAGGCCAAAGGGGCATATTTATAATAACAATGAGGTGAGAACCCCAAAAGTCCAAAACGTAACCCTAGAAGATGAACCATCATAAAGTTTGTGGCCCCAAGGTGGTAAGTTGAACAGTCAACTTCTCGGGGTCATAACTTTTGCATACGATCTCCGATTTGGGCATTCGATAGCTCATTGGAAAGGTCTGTCTAAGCTTTACAAATTGTAAGAAAATAAAAGCATGCCAATGGAAACCATTTGGCCTCGAATCTCCAAAAAACGTCGTTTAGGGCCTCAAAACGGCCCCGGAAGTTTAGGACCCAAAAAATAGTAAAAAAATAACTAGAAAACTGCCACAATGGACAATTGGTTTGAGCCAGTGGAATAGGTGGGTGGCCAGCGATCTCCATCTGGATCATAAGGCAAGTATATGAACTAGAGGTCTTAGAGAGAGAGATAAAAAGAACTAATGCAATATCAACCAAGAAAAATACTCAGTTGAATAATTCCCTGCTAGAAATGAAAGGGAGGTATTTTCTGTTGCAAGAAAAAAAATCTAAGGTTTATGAAGGACAACACCGGGATCTACAAGATGATCATGATGTCGAGGTTGTAGAAGAAAAAATCAAAACCTAGCTCTCAAGTTCACCTTGGGATGGAGACACTACCAGAGGCAGCAGCAAGCTTTCAGGATCTTGAAGTAGCTCATGATGTTGCTACTCTGTCAAACCCTATGCAAATTGAAGAAATACCGGAAGGGTAGAGGTAAAAGCTGTAAAAGAACGATTAAAATGCTGATTAAAATTTTGCATAAATAGAGCTTTCGGTGGCTTAGGAGAATGCAGCAGTTATTCATTATCCACCAAAAGCAGAGCTTTCGGCAGCTTACAGACCCAGGATTATGTTTCCTTAACCATCGAAAGCACAAAAGGGTACAAAAAAATATGTTTGCACACATAACCAGTTTTATGGATACAAACACCTCAGGGGTGAAGTATGAAGCTAAAAATTGATGAAAGGCACTAGTGGAGGGGGTTTGTTCCAGTTTTGGGGGTGCCATCAAGGTGAAATGGGTCACAAACCCTATCTGCTTTTGACAAACCGTGGCTTATCTGTCAAATAACAGGTCATAGCTCTACTTCAGTGATCACTACAGTTGTTAAAGAGTTCAAGGAGTAAACAAGTATTAGATTTAGATAGAATATAACTTAAATTAGGGTTTCTGACCTAATTTTGCAAAAACAATTATGTTATCTATTTTTAGTAAATTAGATCCAACTTTTTAGGATCTAAAATAAATTTTGTAAAGGCTATAAAGCCTAAGACTTATGTTGAACCAAAGGTTCAACTTCAGAGACTTTTAGACCCTTATTGTTATCAATATTCTCATGTTATTCATCATTTAATATAAGCTCTTTTTCCATTATATGTTTAGGTTCCATCTCTTTTATGTTCTGTAATTGTGCTTGAATGTCTTATTCAAGTTTATTCTTTTTATTTAAGGCCAGATAGTTGTCATCCAATCTATGTGTTGATGAGTTGAATTACAAGTATTTTTCCTTGTTATCATTAGGCATTCATATGTGATTGCTTTATCTATGAATCTTCTAGCATAGTAAGTTCTCCATTTATTCACCTTATTATCAACCCTATGAACATTGGTGGTTAGAAGCCTTATCTTCTGATTGGGTTTTATGCATGTCTTGAGTGTGTGAGGTCCTTTAGGTCATATGACTTGATCCATTTAGAAAACCATTAAAAAAATTGGATTTACCAGGCATCCTTGAGCTACAACCTAGAGGAGTTTCTTGGAGATCTAACATAAGGTGTCAGAACCACAGCAGTCGCTGGTGTTGGCACTGAAGGCTACTCTAGCACAATGGTGGGTGACTCATAAAAAGTCGATCACTGGATGGTCGTAGTGTAGAAGACTAATGACAGATTGATTTGGATATGCATAAGGGTACCATGATGGAATGTGCAATGGATGGAGCAGTCCTGGTGATCATCTAGTTGAATGTCAGACATTGTGGGCATCATGACAAAAGGATGAGTGGGTCCATACCTTTTTTCCATGGACTGGATGAAATGTCATGATCTTGGTATGTATCCTCTAAGTTGCACATAGAGATCACTACTTGGGAGGATTTGACGATTTTCTTCACTCACACCTTCAGTTTTGCGGATGCCAACCTAGATGTTCATAATGCGCTACAACTCATCTATGATGTGGTTCTAAAGGTGGTTCCAGTTGCATACCTAGTGGACCCACATGCACAGTGTTAGATGAAGTCGATGATGGAATGTTATAATGTGTTAGGATGGATGGATGATCATGATGACCTACAAAATATCAATATTCTATAAATAGAAGGGAGTTGGGATGTCGCAGCATGGGATATATATACAAATCCAATGATTCGGCCACTGAAGATCAGAAATGTCAACATTGGGACAGAAGAGAACCCAAAGTTTTTCAAATTTTGGGGACTACTGGGATGAAGAAATGATGGCAAAGATTACAGACTTGTTGCATGAATTCCAATATTTGTTCCGTACGAAGTTTTCTAAGATGAAGGGGATACCGGGATATTTAGGAGAGATAAATATTCTCTTGAATCCAAATGCAAAATGAGTAAGGTAGTGGTCATATCACCTCAATCTGTGATATAAGGAGAGAGTAAAAGTTGAGCTTGATAGGATGTTAGAAGCTAGAATAATTGATTCGGTTAAAGAATTGGAATGGATCAGTCCCATGGTGGTCCAAGATAAGAAAATGGGTAAGGTTTAGATTTGTGTCAACCTACAGAAATTGAATGATGTGTGTATTCAGGATCAATTTCTAGCACCAGTTACTGATGAAGTTATAGAATGAGTGGTGCTCGGGAAACCAGGAGAAGGAGATCTAGATCACTCGATTTCTTTCTCTAGTAGAAATTTGTCATCTGCAGAGAAAAAATATACGACCACAGAGAGAGAAGGTTGGTCGATGATCTATGCGCTGCAAAAGTTTCAGCATTACCTATTGGGTGGTCACTTAAGATGTTCACAGATCATTCTTGTTTGAAATATTTGGTCAATAAGCTTGTGTTGGGGGGGAATATATGGCATTGGATACTTCTCTTTCAGGAGTTTTATTTTGAGATAATTGTGAAGCTGGTTTGCCTGAATTCTTGTTACACATGAAAATCTCACATTTCCTAGTAAGCCTTCAGATGAATTTCTTGTTTCCTATCAAACCTTCCAAAAAACTTGATCTGGATCACCTTGGCCATTTTTTTCCCTGACCTAGAAGGGATGACGCTCTTTTTCATTTCCCACATAGCGTTGTCGACGCCTCCATCAGTTGAGCAAAAAGCGTTGATGTCCCTTTATAGTGGAAAAAATCCTAAATCGATGCTCTGTCCAGTTTAGCAAAAAGCGTCGATGGTCACTTGAAGGGGAAAAAAAGAAGTTTCTAGAAGATTCCATACAGATTCCTTCGTGGAATTAGTTCTTCCATGTCTAGGAGAGGTGGTATATTCCTCCCTCACCTATAGGGATCTCATTCTATCCATTTGTAAATTCATCCTATGGGTTCTTGGCCTATAAATGAAGCCTCCATGAAGAGAGTGGAGGAGGCCAGAAAAAAAATCCTTATGCTGCTAGTTTGAAGTCTGAATAGAGGCAAAGTAGAGGTAGCTTATAGCTAGAGAGGTCTTCATAGGAGTTTGTAGACATTTGTTAAGATAGAAGCTGTCAACATCAAGGATTTTGGTTGTACTTCTTCTCATCCATTATTAATACAAAAACATTTCCCTTTCTTATATTTGGTTATTGTGTTTGTGATTGAATATTATTGGACTCCTTGATCACCAGTATGGATAGTTTTTTATCATGATGCTCTCATATTTTCATTTGTCTTGTGATCCATCTTGTAGGTATTGAATCATCTCAAGGAATTTTCGGAGAGAAGATAAACAAGTGTATGATTGAGGTATATGATGTGTTATTTTAATTAATTTGACTATTCAAGGGAAGGATATGTGGCTGTTATTTTTTGTTTTGTAGTTGTGTTTTACATTACAAATGAACAAGCAGTGTCAGCACGCGTTGAGAATTCCTAATAGCAAAATTTGTGACTCCACTAGGGATAGTATAATCTAGTCAGATCTACAAATTGCGGTAACCATCCCACTTATGAAGGTGACCTCTCTCTTTTTCAGTTATTTCAGCTGTAAGGTAAGTTATCTATCTTATGCTTTTGATATTTTGCCTCTATTCTGAGTGATTTTTTCCCTCCTTTCAATCTGCTTATCCTTTTTGGTTTCTCCTATAGGCTCTTAGCGTTTTCAGTACACTGTTGGACAATGCCTTTTACCTTGACTGATAGAGCGTTGATCAGTCCCATGATGCCTTTGGTTCTTTTGGTGATAGTGTTGATGAAGCCTTTCTACATGGTTGATAAAGTGTCGACGATGCTTTTCTGCAAGAGGCTAGGAGCACCGTAGCACCCTAGAATGCTCTGGTGCAGTCCATCTCAGTGTGCCGAGGTAGGTACTCTGAATTGTTTGTCTGGAAAATTTTGCCAAAAAAATTGAAAATTGTCCTTTTTCTCTAAAAATTTCTTTCGTGTGGCTTTGCTGGCTTGATTGCTTGCTGTCTGTTTACTAGTTTTTGTTTCTGATTCTCTCTTTTGAGCTCGAATCCAAATTTTTTTGCTTTTTGCATTGTCATAAATGAAATCGAAAATATACTTTAGTTTTGACTTTCATTAAAGTATCTGGAAAATGTTATTTTCGAAAAGAGAACTTATAGCCTCTTCCTAGAATATTAGCTTACTTTGAAAAGACTACTTTGTGTGCCTCGTATTTTCTAGAAAATTACAAAAAGAATCATCTTACTTTCCTTTTGCTTATGCTTGCGAAGGTTGTGTGTTTTTTCATTTGCATGTGTGTTTCAGAAAGATTAGTCTTTTTGACATTGTAGCAAAGTTAGTTTGCATGCATGTTAGAGGCTTAATTTTCTTTCCCTTTTTTTTCAGAAACTTTGGAATGCTTGTGTGAAAGAATTTTTCTGTTTGAAAGACTCTTTTTGCGTCTCTTTATTGGATTTTGTTCTATTGTTGAAAACAAGTTTCTATTGGTATATTATTGAAAAGAAAAGTAAATCTTCCTTCCTTTCCCTAGTTAGTTCTCATCAAAGTTGAAAACTGCATTACATTTAGATTAATATGCATCATTGGAGATAACATTCTAAAAACATCCACCTAATTGTCTAGATAAAATTAACGGTAGCTTTAGGTCTAAAAATTGTATATAAAATTGAGTGATATGTTAGAGATGTGTTCAAGCGTGATTAAGCGTAGGAGTTGCCGTTATTTGTCTGCACTACATCTCGAGACTTGCATGGTTCTTCCACGTACCCTTAAGGTATATAGAAAGGTACTTCATGTACTCTATTGTATATCAAAAGGCCCCTCGTGTAAGATTGTTCATTAAACAACACTACTACCAATTTGACCTCTCAAGTACCTTGAGTATATAAGGAGACACCACTAGGATACTCTAACTATCTAAGAAAATCTCTTTGGTCATCTTGTGTGGAGAAATACACCAAAAATAGAATTCGGGGAGACTACTATGCATGTACCACTGAGGTATATCGTGAGTTGCACCTACTTGACAATCCTGGTGAGAGACTAGCTATTCTGAACTCCTCCTATCACTTAAGTCTGCTTGTGACCTTTAGCTCTGAGTAGGTTTTGTTTGTGTTCTTTTACTCCCTTTTTGACCTAGATTAGGTAAATTTGGCCACCACCATGGCTGAGCAACTTGCGAGACATCAATCTCATGGATTGCAGGGTTTATCTCCCAACTCTCCTCCTACCGTGGAAGGACAAGGAGTAACCATGGAACAACCAACTTCTACTAATGTTCCCGTAGGAACTACCTTAGCTAGTGAAACCAGAGAATATTTCACTATTTACATGAATCCTTTGGTCCAATTCCCTCCTACAATTGATTTTTCTATACATCCATCATTGGAAGGCCATGGTGATACTTTCGCCCCACCTGATTATGGTCTGGATGCTCCTTTTTGTAGGACTTATATGGGCCAAGATATTGCTGAATTTAGGGTTATTAGACCTTCACCAGGAAATCCTCCCTTGGGAGAGGAGGAACAAAAAAGAATTAATGCACCTGTGTCCCATCATGAAACTTTACCGGCACGATTACCCCATAATATAGATCCTTGGTCTAAAGCTGAAATTAAAACTTCTTCTGATGGCCACCCAACTCGTAATCCATGGCTTGAAGGATATCATTCACTAGCTCAAGTGTTAGGACCTATTAAAGAAATTCCATTTCAAGGTAATCTGGGTCTAAACCACAACCCTACAGTGTCACATCCTGGACCTATTACTAGACCTTCCATACCTGTCATGGTTGGGGGGGGAATCCTCAAATCAAGCCATGTCAGTAAACTCTCACGTCGGGGGGCAACCCCCAGTGCGAGTTACGTTACCTGTTGGTGGAACTATGGCTAGTTCAGGACAATTTGTAGCTATAGCACAACTTGTAGTAATTATAACCCCCACCAATATCCATGTTGTTCCCCCCCCATCTAGTACAGGCCAACCCTTAGGGTCATAACCTATAAATAGTACGGCTTCCTAGCAATATACTTATCTAGGAACTCAATAGCCTATGGTTAATTAGGTTTACCAACAACCATCGCCAACGACTATTTATCTTGGAATGAATTACCCCATAAATGATTTTTTACCTTGGGGACAACCAAATTGGTCAAATATCCCATCATATGGAGGGACTTTTGTTAATACTACCGGATGATACGGTGGACCTCCCCCCGGAGGACCACTACGAGGACCTGGTAGACCATTTAGCGGACCACCACCACCAGCTGGTGATGGAGGACCACCACCACCACCTGACAGAGGTGAACCCCCACCAGCACCTTTTGGAGGAGGACCACCACCTTTCGGAGGACCCTCTCCCTCTGGGGGCCCACCTCCCCATGTAAATTCTGGAAACCAACAACCTTTTCAACAAGCTTTGGTGGCATCATCTATACCCATCTATCAATATGCATACGGTCCTACTGGTTATCAAATTCCTTATCAGTATTACAAGTATCCGCAACCAAACCAATAACTACCATTCCTGGCCACTTTAGATTTTCCAGACTTGTCAAGAATTATAAATGACCCAATTCATCATGACCCCTCTTGGCCTGCCATTCCTGTAAAGTTTCCTTCCGATATCCCTAATTTTGATGGTAAACCTAGTGGAGATACAAAAAACCACGTGATGTCATTTCACTTGTGGTGTTCATCCAATTCTTTGATGGACGGTTCAATCCATCTACACCTTTTTCAAAGAACCCTCACTGGTATTGCCGCAAAGTTGTACATCGAATTACCCCAGCACTCTTTTTGGGATTTTAATGCCCTAGAAATAGCCTTTTTGACACACTTTCAACTTCCAATTCGATATGAAACAGGTACAAACCTTTTAACCTCGCTTTGCCAAACCACATCTACTTATATCGCTGATCATATTCATGAATGGAGAAGAAGATGAAGGTTGATTAAGGCCCCTATTCCTGATTAGTTGCTAGTTGATTGGTTTAAAAATTCTTTACTACCACCTATTGCTAGAAATTTCTCCATGGGAGGCGCTATGACTGAGGAGCAATATATTAGCTACGCTCAATACCTAGGCTTGGTTTATTCTCAGTCAGGTACTTTATATGACCTGACTCCACATGCTCCTCGACCTACAACTGAACCACCTGTTGATGGCATACTTGGTTCAGTTCAGACACAAATAGTGTCTAAATCCTCTAAGAAACAAACCACCACTCCATCCTATCCACAAGCACCACCTACCAAAACTGCATCCTCTCTTATTGCTTCCGCTGAATTAAATGCGGTTCAATCCACTGGATCTTCAGGCGGGAAGAAAAAAGGGAAAAATAAATCTAAAAAACCTGACAACCAATAGGAAGGAAATAAAATACAGAATACGGATAATGATTCAAAAGGAAAAAGAAAGGTGAAGTACCCTTTTTAAATCTGTGAAGGTGATCATTTTACAAAAGAATGTCCTCGTCGTGAGGAAGTTGGTAAGTTTTTAAAAGCTTCACCCACCCTAGCTATTTTAAAAGATCCTTTTCCTTCCCAACAGAAGTTAATTGATCATAAGTCCTTGAACAAAAATTATTCCTCCACTGATGAAGTTCATATGATTTCTAGTGAAATGGTGAACTTGAATACAAGAGCATATAGTTATGACCCTCCTCCAAAAAAGAAACCTGATGATATTCCATCTAAAAAAATATCAACTTCCACACCTCCTACTACTAATGGTCTTCATATTGAAAAACCTATACCTGAAGCAATTTTTCGTCCACCAAAGGGCTCTCTACGTAAGTCCATAATCAATCCTAATGCTCGTGCCTCCCAATACTATAATATTGTTGAATATTTGGCCCAGGCACGCTGTGCTATGTCAGCTTTAGAGATACTTCAAACCTGCACAACTCAACGGAAAAATTTTCTTACTGCTCTTGGAGATATGGATCCCGAGAATAGTAATATCATCACTTTCAAACTATATGATTTCAAGATGAGACTTTCACATCAGTTAGCTTTCCCGATCACTACAAAGATTGCTGGAAAGACTATCCATCATACCATTTTGGACGAGGGTACCTCAACATCAGTTATGTCTTTATCTTGCTGGAGAGCCATTGGATCTCCAAAAATCAACCATTTACCTACCACTCTTAAGGCTTTTGATGGTCATGGATTTCAACCCTATGGATTACTACCTTCCATCCATGTTGTTACGAAGAAAACTTCCTATAGCTTGGGGTACCACAATAGATAGAGTAACCGTAGAAATAAATCCTTTCCCCTATTCAAGAGAAACACAACATCTAACACTAAAGGATCTCAAAACATACCTTATTCTAGATGGTTGATGTAGATCCCCGTTGAGCTTTTCTACTCTTGCTTGTATTAGCAATTTTCTCTCTCAACATTCAACAAACAAGACAAGCATGCTATATAATGGTGTTAGACCTACTCTAGAATATATAATAAATAACATATAATAATTTAAAAGCATCCATGGATTCAATACTCATTTAAATACACATTATTGGACAGGAAAAGTAGTTCTATTAATATAAATCAAAGATTACAATAGTGACAACCTCTGTCGGCACGTCTGTGAATCAGAGAAACTGAGTCCTCCACCTAGGCCTCCACCACTTCAATCCTCCATCTCTCGATAGAAATCTCACAAGTAAAGGCAATATTTGGAAGAACACAAAGTGATCCAAGGGACAAAGGGATGCAGACTCAAGTATAAGCTCCAGCAACAATGGACTATAGTTTTCTTACTCTCCAATTCCTCTTTTTTTCAATGTATCCAAAGGGTTCCTTATATAGTGCTTCAATGGGGTAATGGAAGGTCAAATATGAGCAATATAAAGACATAAGGAAGGCCAAGAGACAAGTGACTCAGATCCATGTCAAGGAAAACTCCAAAACTATTTCGCCTTTTGCACACATCTTGATGTACATGGGTTTGAGGGCCATATCCACATATATACGTGAGAATAGGTTTAAAATTTGCGTATGGAAAATAATGCATGTTTTTAGGGATGATATTGGAAACATCAAAGGTATAAAAATGATCCATGGGGTCCAAAGAGTCTACAGAGGGACAGGGAAGGCCATAAATGTGTGATCCACCATGTGTGGTAAAATCAGCTGTAATAGATGCCCCCTAATGTGTGAGTTCAGAGGGGTGATATGATGGTCGAAATACATTACAATTCCATCCCAAAAGTGGAGTGATGAAGAACCAGGTGGAAGAACTAGCCATCCAATAGTATAATACAATAATAAAACTTTGCATATAATTGCAAGTACATATAGCAGTCCTGGATACCTAAGAATACAATGGCCATGAATAGGCATGATACAAAATATCACATGTGTAGTCATCACCATGTATAATATAGATATATCAGAATCTCCATGATGAAGATATACAAAGGATCATGATCTCCATGAAAGCTGAAGATATCTAACATACACTGGAATCAAGTCACGAGAATTGAAATATCATGAACATTGGCATGATCAAGGAGGTAGCATATATGAAATGCCACCAATCTAGAAGGTATTCTACACAATAAGCTACGAGTATATGTCCTACTATGTGAATAGAGCTATCGAGGTTGAACATAGTAGTCCATCGTATGATTATCAGTCATTGATGTATACCGTTAATAGACACGAGATCACCAACCAATAATGAAAATGGGAATCAAGGTACTAGATTGCAAACTAACAAGTGTGAATAAATGTTTTGAGGTCGAACACTTGAGAGAATCCATCGATCAGGGGACATTGATGTATTCCCACAACTTTTGATGGCAAGATAACCTGCCACTGATGAATGCAAGTCTCAAGGCACTCAAAATGACTCTAGATTCCTATCCCAGAATAAATTATCTAAAGTCGATGGGATGAAATCCGCTGGAAGGAGGGCATTAAGGCATCCCTCATCATCCAACACGAGGTACTCAGCAAAGCTGTATAATGTGGAAGGACTCAATCAGAATGTGCACAAAATAGTATTAGTACCAGGAATGGCTGACATGCAAAGTCAAGAGAACCGAGGAATGGCCAAATCAAGTTTCAACTTCCTTCTAACAAAAGCATAAAGGTGAATGGTGACTGAATGTAGGCAGCATAGACTCAATATACAAAACTGGGACATCTCTGCGACATAGGAGGCATCGACAGAGGCTCCATAGGGACTGGAAGCTTAACCAGTCGGTGGAGATAAACTCATAGAAATGAGTACAACTCCTAAAGTCAAACTGTCACATACCCCAATTTTGTAAAATTATGTAATTTGTTTTATTATATTTCTGAGACATTATGTTAAACTTAATCCTAAGTAGGGATTGATGACTCAGTAGAGTCAACAGTTATGGAGTGTAATTCAGAATATTTTATTAATAATAAATAAATTATGGAGACAACAGCATGGGAGAGCTGTTAAAAGAGGTTACTGGTCAAACTGGTGGATGGAACTAGGTGGAAAGGAAAAAGACAAGTGGCAGCATCCTCAAACACTTCCTAAGTTGTAGGTGGTAACTTCCCTATATTTGGGGTCATGATTCCCCAAGAAAGTGGAATCTGAGCAGGTGGCTCATTAAATGACAGTTAACCCAACTAAGACCTAGGCAATCTTTTAAAAAGTACTCAATGAAGAGAGATGGGGCTGCTCAGATTTTATTCCAGAAAGAATTCATTCAGGTGAATGTTATTCAGGAATTTCATTGAGGAAAGAGGGAAAACAGTAAGGAAGTGTTTTGAGTGGATTGGTGCAGGAACTTGATTCTTATTACAGCTATTTGGGCTGAGAGAACTGACTGATAGTTCTGATTTAATACTGAGTTGAAGACTCGTATCTGATTTGCTGCACCTAGTTCCAGCCAGGGAGACCAGAGCAAGCTCGGGGGTCCTGAGAAGTCGCTGTCTGAGCGCTCTCCAGGAGTTGGTAGGGAGGAACGACCTCCCATTGCTGTTGTTGTCCACAGCTTAATCAGGTTCTGTAATCTATTTCTTTATGTTACTACGTATGAATGGATGCATGTTATGTTTACTTATATCTCAGAATATCAGTAGTTAAACCTGTTAGTAATAACTGTGTTTTTCCACATCTGGTATCACCAGACCGTACTCTAGCACAGTATCTCAGTGTTGAGAAATAATATTCTTCTGAACTGAGTTTCCTAATTTATTTGCAGTCACTAAAAGAGTTTTTACAAATTTATGAACTATCTTTCTTACAGTTTTAAAAACTAGTTTCAGTACTGTATTTTTCTTTTCTGAAAATATTAACTGTAAGAATGAAAAGATAGACTAGTATTTCTGTAGTTTAAATTATGATTGTTATTTTCTAGTTTAAAGAGAATTTACTTAGAGTTAGATAAAGAAAAACTAACAATAGGATATAAATTATGTATCTGTCATTTATCTGTTCGATATTACAGATGAAACCTATTGTATCAGTCTGCAGAACAGTTAAGAATGTAGTTATCTAAGTACTGTATACTCTTTGATTTAACCAAGTTTAAGTATATTTCTTAACTGGTGTTCTATTTTAATTGTAGTAATCACATACGCAATTGTTTATAAGGATAGGTATTTGAGAACACACTAAATAATTTTTAATAAGTAATATATAGAACTAATACAACTAAATAAAGGATCCAAACTAAAACATTGGGTAAATAACATGTATATAATAATCATAGTAACATTGAGAATAAATAATGTTATTCTTCTATTATCAACAATGTATCAACATTATATATATTATATATAACAATAAAAATCGAGTAGTATATTATTATAAACTTAGTTTATTTATACTTAGAATATAAACAAATAAAGTATAATTATGAACTAGCCATAAATTATACATTGTAAATAAATAAACAATATTAACAGACAATAGAATTTATTAATAAGATTATAACAGGTCCTTTTTATTAAAAAGGATTACTTTTGTTTTCGTATAACATCTAAATAAATAGAAACCATGTTATAAAACCTGTAAAGAAATTTAAATAACAAATTTATTAAATGATAAACTGAAGAGTACTTATTACACATAACTCTTTTACTAAATGAATCACAGTATTGTATGATAACCTGTAATAATACAATAGAATAGTAATAACAGATACAATTTTGCTACAAGGGTAAAACCCTATACACTTTTATATTTAGAAGTATTATCTAAACAGTAAACCAAAGATCATAACCCTCATAGTAAATCATTAAAAAGAAGGGTTACTAATAATTTAATAACCCAGATTTACTTTCAAAATACAGCACAGTAAATATCAATTTATCTATTTAAGGTTGGTACCTTTCCATTTAATTATTAAATATCAACACAATATAATAGATAACAACACAGTTAAAAGTTATAATAACAGAGTAAGCAATCGACCTAAACTCCATAGCAATTGAGAATTGCATCCTATAACACAGTAATATAAATATAATAAATATTTCATCCACGACCGCATTATAAAACCCACAGAGAATGTGGTTATAAACTTTTAATCTATTTTATTTATGTACAGAGCTGGAAAAGTAGAGCAAAACGCATGCTACAGCCAAGCCAAATTACAGAAAGGCTACCTAATAAACCATATTCAAAACTCGGGTAAAAACCCTGTATATTTTTAAGATTACATAGAGTAAACAGAGTTTAAAACCTCAGAAGCTGGGAGGCTCGCAGCCATTGCCGTTATATCTTGTTACAAGACTTCTGTTATAAAACCCTTATTGCAGCAAAAGACAAATAATTACAAGATCGACCTGGGTCGCAACACCTTTGCACAGCAAGGGTTGAATTTGTAATAATTCCATTCTAAACTTACATCCAGGGATTAACAACAGAACTGAATAACCTCTTATCATATCACTCAAACCCTCGACTAACAGCCTTAAGCAAACCAGCAAGGGGAACGCCAAGTCGAGACCGGGCTTACCGGAGAGAAGTTGATTTTCAAACCCTGGTGTCTTCGCTCCTCTTCAAAGGGATCGAACCTGTGAACAAAGGAGCAAATATGAGTTAAAATCTTATTATATTATGGGTTAAAAATATTCACAAATAAATCAAATAGCTGTAACTCACCGATGAAGATCGAAGTTACGCAGCCATGGTTAAGCAGTTAATAGCCGAGAGCCGAGGAAGCATAACCCTCATTTATCTCTGTGAGAGCACACGCTGGAAGAAAGACAAGGATATATTTCCCAATAAAAAGACTGTCATTTACCAAGTCAAAGATCTCTCTTACGCCGTGACAGAATCGACTGTGCAAACCAGCAAGAAAAAAACCTGGGTTCTTCACGACCTTCTGACTGCCAGAAACGAGATTACAAACTTCCACACTGAGCTGAGGAGAAGCATGAAGGATGGAAGCAGCAATGGAGTTGTATTAAGCGAGCTTCGACCAAATCGAACCAGGAGGGTTTTGCAAAGCCTTTAAGCCCGAAGGTGAGGGAGAGACTGATAGAAGTTAGGGTCGACTCAACCTTTTAAGCCTCCAGTGCATGGCAAGGAAACGACCACGACATCACTTTAATAATTGTTTGCGAGTGGGTCAAATCGTAATGTTTACACAATCAATTTTGTTCCCCAACAAATCATCAAATGGAGTTTCCATATAGTCGCAATCCTATGATCACACCTGCACACATTTGCTTTGTTAGAATATAGCATTTGAGATTATGCCTTATAAACATTAGAGTATGCTAATAATCCTTGCATGGTATTGTTAACATTGGAATAGTGTATGTAATATAATCCTTGCAATTCCGACCTCATTCAAGGTTAAAACCTTGTTTTATAAACTTTGCTTTATAAGCATTGTTTTATAAACCTTGCACTATAAGTTAGGGTTAAGGGTACAACTTTGAGTTGTATTGGTTCATAGAACTTACAACCCTATGACCTTATGACTATTATCCTAGTCTCCAATCAAGGCAATAAGTATAACATTTCTTTATTAATGTTAAGTGCAGTTGTTATATGTTACCACTATAATGATTAGTATGATTATAGCCTTGCACAGTTGGTAAAAAAGACTAGTCATTCTAGGACTTAACTTAAAGAACTCTGCTGTGTAAATCACTATTTTGGAATGAGATTACACCAGTTCATTTGGACTTGTCAAGGTAAATACTTGAACAATTCTTTTAATAGTTTTAGAATTTTTGTGCTAACAAGTAGGCTTTGTTATTACTCTTATTCAAAGATCTTTAAGAATGGGTAAGTGAAGGTGGACAAGCAGTTTATATAATGTATTATCGCTATTCTTGATAATAGTTTTAACCTGGAAAATTCTTAATAAGATTGATTTATTCTAGGACTATTTATACAGGTGTTCTTATATTTTATTCAGTCATTGATCATGGGAAATAGAGGAAGTTTCCAATAGTTCAAACTCTTGATCGAACATGATAACCAAATTTTAATTACTGTGCAAGATATTAAATAGTATATTGCATACAGTAAACTCAAGAATGATATAGTACTTCATAAGGATACTTAATTCTGCTATTATAAATAAAAACAACTATCTTTTCTCTGATAATTCTAACTTTCTATCAGTGAAAGCTTAAAGAGAAGAATAGGAAAATCTTTACCTGTACAAGCTTGATAAATCTGGCTAGCATACATTTATATTTTTTAACTAAATGAATTGGTACAACATTTATTATTTAATTCTTCAAAAGATCTGTTAGCAGCAACCCAAGCCTTACCTGTATATCTGTAAGAGACAGAGAAACTGCTGCATTAGCTTAGTAGCTAAGTAAGCCAAGACTGTCATAGCAATCCCCCTTGTGGTTACAAACAAAAAACAATTAGTAACTTGTAATGCCCCATATTAATTTTAATTAATGTTTATTAGTAAGTAATTCTATTAAATTAAACTTATATTAATCCCCATATTAATGTTAATTACTATGTACTTTTATTAAATTAAAATTATACTAATCCCCATATTAATTTTAATTAATGTTTATTAGTAA